>JABTTQ020001654.1:0-120761 GCA_016081115.2 Rehmannia glutinosa | reverse complement strand
TAAGTATCATGGGATCTTATATCATAAGGTAGTACATGTAACTGAATGCCAGTAAAATGAACAGTCTAGCCACATAACATAACTATTGCTAATATCTTTTGATCTATGTTCGATGGCTGGTGGTTGGGCCCAGGAATTTGAATCCATAGAAAACTAGTTCAAAGTTGATGCATTTACATTTAATTAATTCCAATCATGAAGACAACTCATGCTACCAGGGGCATGGTTTGTTTCTTCGAGTCAACTTCAGCACCCAGTATCAGCAGTTTTAATGAATACAAGGAAAAGTTACTTGTTTTACAAACTATAATCCAAAAAAATCTTGAAATTCCAGATCAACTCCAAGATCCCATTCCAGGGTAAACATCAAAAGCAAATGCCTGTATAGACCATGTAGTGACGTTCACACTTCATTACGAACTTTATTTTTGTACAAAAAATAAATATATTCATGCATAAACATTTCCTTGTGTTAAATATATTCATTTCCTTGAGCTTAGCCTTAAAGTAAAGGTGAACAAAATATCTGTACAGGTAGTCACGAGATATTTTACTAATGTTTTTATAGAACTCAACTGCATTTGAAAAATATCTAACATACATAAATTTTTGTCCAAAATGAAAAAATAAAAAAAGGTGGAGTAATTTATTTTTCAGAAAATGCTTGTACAAGTACAATGATAAGAGATTTTTACTACTGTTTTTCATGACACACAACTACATTCGTAAAGTATTTAATATGCATATTTTTATGTCCACAATTGAAAACAAAAAAAAAAGAAAATGGGTGATATAATTTAGTTTCCAATGCTATTGCTACTCATTCTCCTCCACTAAACCCTAGATCCAAAAGGAAAATCGAGAAATTGAAAATAGCAAGTTTAGACTGACATCATTAACATGCATATCTTAAAGGCTTGGAGTTGAGAAATGAAGAGAATCCCAATTCAATTTCTAAAAATTATTGCTCGCAATCGGAGCCCCAATTTTAATCCGGCCTAAAAATCCCCAACTAACAAAACTAATTATGTCCACATATACAGTTTAAGAACATACCAGATCAGACAATCAGTAAAATAGCGCATCTCCTCGCGCAAATCAACTTTCTGAAGCAGGAAATCCAAAACCCCCGTCCAACTAGGCATATTCAACTCAAAGTTCAAATCTGAAACTTAATTATACGCATTCAATAATTAGCAAATCGAATTTTTCGCGTGATTTAACAGATGAATACCTAGGGTTAGGGTTCTGAGAATTTAAAACTGAAGGATTCGAATGCGTACCTCTGTTGAAGTTAGGCGACGGTCGACAAAATTTTTCACGTTCACTTGGCTGCTTGCGTGGATTCGGGCACTGGATCTATATTTTGTTCTTTTAAGCTGCTACTGATTTTGCTTGGGTCTGTTCTTCAAAGTTTATTATTGATGGGTATTTTCGTCTTCTTACGGAATATTAGAGCTGGTCGATTAAACTGGATCGTGGATCAGGTCTCTCACGTGGACATGGATGCAGTATCCAAAACTGGGCTTGATTCATTAACGGGCTTGACCCATATACTGGGCCTAATTAAATGAAGCAAACACAATAGTGGAATGGAATTAAAAGTGATCTTATCAAACCCGATAAACCCCAAGGGCACACAGACATCGCCACAAAAGGGAGATTACTTGAATGAATGAGAGTTTACCTCATCCAAAGTAGCAGCAGTTGGAACCTTTCCCATTTGGCGTTAACACTCCGCAGACTCCAAATACTTCCGCCGCCACCACCACCACCACCTCCGCTTTTCCGCTCGTTGGCGACCGCCAGGCCACTCTGGAATACTGCGCTTTTCCTGCCAACACGTTTCTACAGTAGCCGTAGCAGTATTATTCCAACAGAAGAAGCATCTTCTCCAGCCTCTATGGGGTCTCAGGCGACTGATTTCGGGTGGCCGGCTACTCGGGTGAGAGAAACCTTCATCAAATTCTTCGAGGACAAAGCCCATGTTAATTGGAAATCAAGTCCGGTTGTTCCCCATAATGATCCCACTCTTCTTTTTGCCAACGCTGGTACTGACATTCCCCTTCTCGTTTCCCTATTTTTAATTTTATGTAATTTAAATTTCATTATGTATTTCGGTCTCTCATTCTTATAGATAACTTTTTCACTTGAGTATTTGGATTCGTATGATTGGCTTGTCTTGAAATTCTGGAAAATCTATATAAATTTGAAAGGGAGAAGCTATTATAAATCGAAGGCGTTTAATTCATTGATATCGATTATTTGTCATTGATATTGCTATTTGATTATGATATGTAATTGGGCAGGTATGAATCAGTTCAAACCTATCTTCTTGGGCACGGTCGATCCGACACTGAGTTGAGCAAACTCAAGCGAGCTTGCAATACTCAGAAATGTATTCGTGCGGGTGGCAAACACAATGATCTTGATGATGTGGGAAAGGACACTTACCACCACACCTTCTTCGAGATGCTGGGGAATTGGTCCTTTGGGGATTATTTCAAGAATGAGGCCATCGGATGGGCTTGGGAGCTTCTTACCAAGGCAAGTTCCCTGCATGCTAACTGTTTCCGCAGAAATGCTGGGATGAAATATTAACATCTTGGAATAATTTTTGGTTTCTCTTCACATTTCAAATGTTTAATTTCGCACAGGTGTATAAATTGCCTGGGGAACGAATTTATGCCACCTATTTTGGTGGTGATGAGAAACTTGGCCTTCCTGCTGATGTTGAAGCCAGGGATAATTGGCTTAAATTTCTCCCTCCCAGCCGTGTCTTGCCTTTTGGTTGTAAAGTATGATGACTTTTCATGTTCCACCCGCTTCTCTGCAGTACATGTAAAGTTGTGTGTGTGTGTGTGTGTGTAAGATATAAAAACTTCAGGTAATTAATTATGATCTGCAATCACAGTTTAAATCGGGATAAACTTATTCACTTTTTACCGTCGTGGAAAATTGTGGCATTGCATTCTGACGTTTCCTAACTATTAAACTTTGGAGGCTATAATCGAACTCTAGGATAATTTATCTATCCTGATTCGATTGAATGTAAACCTCAATATGCTCATATTGTTTAAGTATGTTTGTGAATAAAATTGGAAGTTCTCCAAGGAATAGTGTCTTAATTAGAACTTTGGTTGTTGATTAGATGGAAACTTTGGCTTATGTAGATGCACAAGTGTGATGGGTGGGAGACCATGGACATGTCAGGATTTGGAACATTGTATGAAGATGGTAGACTATGAAAAGGAAAAAATAGATAGAATACTGTTTGCTGAATAAATGATTGTGAATTGGCGTGCATAAATAGATGTATATGCATATTTGTGTGTTTAATGTGCTCCCACCATTGCATTCAGCTTAGCTGACAATCCGAGTGGCATTTAATTTCTAATGCTCTCTCTCTCCTGTTTCCCTTCCTCTTTTTGTTCACATGCTACTTTGAATAGGACAATTTTTGGGAGATGGGAGATACTGGACCTTGTGGACCCTGCACTGAAATTCATTTTGACCGGATTGGTGGTCGTGATGCTGCATCATTTGTGAACAATGATGATCCTACAGTGATCGAGATATGGAATCTTGTGTTTATCCAGGTTAACTGCTCATTCTTGTCCTATAGTTCTCTCTATCTGCTATGGTTTCAATCACTAAGTTGTCTAGTTATACAGTTTAACAGGGAATCCGATGGCTCATTGAAATCTCTACCTGCAAAACATGTTGATACTGGAATGGGTTTTGAGAGATTAACTTCTATTCTTCAAAATAAGATGAGCAATTCACGATACTGATATATTCTTCCCCATCTTGATGCAATACAACAGGTAAGTCTAAACTGATCGCATTCTGGATACACTAAATTCAGAAACAGAAAGTTTTTTGGTGCCTTTAAACGTGAAGGATTATAAAACCTGTTTTGATGAAATTAGAAAAGCTAAAAACAGTTCTGAAAAAGATTTGTAAGCTCGGCCCCAACTTCTAGTATTTTTGGCTCAAAATGTGTTGTTTAAGGTATTTATGTTCATTGGGTACTTTTCATCTCTGTAGGCAACTGGAGCCCGGCCATATTCCGGAAAAGTTGGATCCGATGATGTGGACAATGTTGACATGGCTTACAGGGTTGTGGCTGACCACATTAGGACAATTTCTTTTGCCATTGCTGATGGTTCTTGCCCAGGTGAAGTACTAAAGTTTGTTATGCTGATCAATTTGATGCACCTTGTTTCACCAATATAACTTAATAACATGCAAACCGCCAAACCGTAATAGCTTGAGATAGTGGTTTGAGACTCTGTAACCTGATATCGAGGTAATTATGTATTCGATAAATATTTTGAATACATTGAGCTATATCGTGAAGAAATGGAGGGTTGAATTAGTGGTAATTAATGGTGTGAGAGAAAGAGGCTTGAATTGGAGATTTTTGTTTGTTTATGGAAATTGAGGTGTGGCAAGTGGCATCGCTCTTTAATAGTGCCAACAACGACAGTTGTCTGTATGCACGATAATTTATATATTTATCTGGGGATTGACAAGATACTGCATGGTTACGCTTGCTGTGAAGCTGTTAGATGGAATGGAAAGTAAGAGTTGTATTCTCTTTCATAGAATTGCAACTTAGATATAATTTCCTTATTTGGTCATAAGATGGCCATCAGATATATTCTTTTGGTGAGTTGTTTCTTCATAGATCTAGAAAAGTTCATGATATGCTCAGTTGGTTCTTTTGTTTCTTGTTTCAAGTAATGCATCTCCCTGTCTCTTGCATGCATGAATGTGAGTGATGCTATATGCATTCTTTTGGGAATGAGTGTTTGCCCAAAGTTAGTGGGGGATGTATGTCTTTTTGTGCCTGTATACCAGTCTTTGCCTGCATTATGCTTCCTGTTTCCTTTTGTTTATTTTAGAATTTGATGTCTAATCTCCTTTTATGCTTGAAAAGATTTGGCACTGTCTTTTCTAGGTAGCCAGATCTTGAAGCATAGTGCAGCATTTGTTGGCTATCAGAGAACAATCATGAGTCAATGTGGTCATACTAATAGACATCGAAATGATTTTGGGATATTAGGGTTGTATACATTCGGTTTGATTTCATGTCAATATATGGTCAAGTGCAGGTAATGACGGCCGTGAGTATGTTTTAAGGCGCATCCTCCGCCGAGCTGTGAGATACGGTACTGAAGTCCTAAAAGCACAACAAGGCTTCTTCAATGGGTATGATTTTACAGGCTTATTTACTATGTTCTTTTGTTCTGTACTGCACTTGTCCAGATTGTAGGTAAACATTTAGTCTGCAAGATAAAGCATCTGCATTATATTTTCCCCTTAATAACATAATTTCCATTCCTGCTTTGAATTTTTTGTTATTAAAATAGGGGATTGTTTTTTGTTTTTGTCTTTCAAATGATAATATTATTCTATAAACAGGCTGGTTCAAGTTGTGGTGGAGGTCATGGGTGTTGTTTTTCCTGAGCTGAAGGAGCATGCAATAAAAATTAGGGAGATCATTGCTGATGAAGAGACCAGCTTTGGCAGGACATTGACAAAAGTATGTGGCGATCAAATTCTTTTTCCTTTGTTTTCCTGTTCTCCTTCCCTTTTGGTAAAGACTAATTTGTGTTGTTTTTTATGGGATTGATTCCTTCATTGTGTAGGTTCGTCAGAAACATTTCCATTATAGAGTAATGCCAGTTTATTATGAAATTTGCTGAAATTATAATTATTTAGTTAATTATGGTTCTAGCTTGTTTGCCATAGTGTCAATATTTCTGCTTCTTAGCCTCTGTGAGGAAATATCCATCCATGTTTAGAACCAAAAAGGAATGTCATACGAAAGTAAGCAAAGAAAGGAAACAATTCAGTGTTTGTCATCATCCGAATTTTATTGGAATTTTAAAACTTGAGACAAGAGCTGAATATTTATTGAGAGTATCCCAATTACACTATTAAAATCTGTTCATGTGGTTTTAATACATTTATGTTTTGTGTGGACTGTTATTGGACAATATAATCATCCATTCCAAACAAAGATGTAAATAATAGGGTTCTCAAATGCATGTAGACGACTAATATGTGATATTCCTTTTCATATTATATTAGCTTATCTACTCCTACATGGTTAAATAGCTATTTCATACTGTTGACATCAGTTTTATTAGAAAGTCATTAAATTAGTTCCTTACTTAGAAACTAATGAATATGATATTCTTGTTTATATTCAGGGAATTGAGAAATTCAAGAAGGCTGCTCAAGAAGTTGAAGGGAAGATACTTAATGGACAGGCATGTGGATGGCTAGTTTGTTGTCATTCAGCTTTGTTTTAATGACGTATATGTGGTCCTTTGTTCTGTTGCTGATTGAATGCCAATACAATCTTTATTTTGTTCCAAGCATGTCATTGGCACATATTGACAATTAACTGCATTGGATAGTCTCCAAGAGAGTATTTAAACTGAATCAAGAATGCTGATTTATAAGAGGAATGACAAATTGATTAGTAAGAGGAATAACCTCTCGATAGATAGAGTAATTAATAATATCTGTGATTTGTTGGAAAGCCTGTCATGGAAGCCCCATTTCACCAGAAGCAATCTATCTAGAATACCGTGATGCAAGAATAAGAATCACTTTGAAAGAGTAATGAGAAAACATGGAATTAAAAATAGAATTCGTAGCTTTGCTTCTTCGCTTCCACCCACTGATAACATTCACGCTCTGCCCCAGCTTGTCGATCTTACTCTTCTCGCTCAATGAACTGATTTTAGTTGAGAAGGTCGTATTTACTGATGCAAAATTGTGAATTCCAGCTAGTAGTTATAATCTATTTCTTAATTTGCTGGACCTGCTAGTCTTTGGTTGCGTCAAGCTACAGCTTTTCAGCCTCTTACTGCAATTTGTCATTTGATTGCAGGATGCATTTGACTTATGGGACACCTATGGGTTTCCTTTGGATCTAACTCAGGTGACTGCTTCACTATTTTGCGTGAAACATAACTTTGTTGTTTTGAATGTGGAATAACAACTTATGTCTATCAGCTGATGGCGGAAGAAAGAGGATTGTCTGTTGATGTTGAAGGCTTCAATATGGCTATGGATAAAGCCAGGAAAGATCAAGGAGAGCACAAAATAAGGTGACGAGATGTCTGTTATACAGATTAGTAGGCAAACATCTTGAACTTCTAAAAAATGCTTAGCATTTAGACTGTAATAATGCTTGATATTGAATCCTTAAGAAAACTGATTCTTAATAGATGCTATTTATAATTGAGGGGCGTTGTTCCCTGTCAATATGGTTATACTAAAATCTGTGTTCCTACATAATTTTTTATTAGCAAGCTGGTGGTACTATTGGCATGGATGCTGATGCAACAGCCTCGTTGCACAAGAAAGGAATTGCTGCTACAAACGATTCATTCAAATTTACTTGGTTTAAGGTTTGTTGCTTAGTGGACAAATTTTGGAGTTTCTTTTGGATTATACATCTTGGATGAGTCTTTTGTTATATATGTTGGATTGAGTATGTAATTATTCAAACCATTTTCATTTATCTTACCTAATGTGACGCTTACAACACACTACAAAACAAAATTCAATCTACAATCTGCCGCAGGTGTTTATCATACTAATATAGGCTATAATATTTTTACCCATTTGCTTCTGCTTTTCTTTTTTGGAACTGGATTCACTAATGTTCTTCTCCTATTGTTCTTTTTAATGTTGCTGTTTAGTAATTTATTACAACACATTTATATAGCTGATGGATTTGTTTGACTTTCCAAAGATGAATAAATGGCACGAAAGTGGAATTTTATTGTTGATATAGATTAAAATATTAAATATTGCTCACCTGATGATACAATTGACTAGAACCGCAGGCTAGTCGCTTATGAAAGCTAACAAATGCATAGCTATACCCAATTTTATGAAAACTTGAAACTGTAACTATGACTTTCGAGATTTTTT
Source organism: Rehmannia glutinosa (assembly GCA_016081115.2). Taxonomy (NCBI): domain Eukaryota; kingdom Viridiplantae; phylum Streptophyta; class Magnoliopsida; order Lamiales; family Orobanchaceae; genus Rehmannia; species Rehmannia glutinosa. The sequence continues at coordinate 112,796 of JABTTQ020001654.1, read as the reverse complement.
TTCATCTATACTGGATATTTTCCTTGCTTAACATACAAATGTATTGTCAAACGAACACTTGCTGATATTTTCATTCTCATGATTATTCTAGGATCATACAAGTGTAATAAAAGCTGTTTACACAGGGAGTGAGTTCCTGGAAAGTGTTTCTCCTGGTGAAGAAGTGGGCATAATCCTTGAAACTACTAGCTTTTATGCTGAGCAAGGTGGTCAGGTAAACATTTGCTTTGATATTAGCCTTCAATGCATCACATCCTGGTTGTCATATCTCCTGCATAGTTTTTAGCGTCGAGAATGTAGCTGTTAATTTGATGAGTGAATTTAAGTTAAGTGTGTTGGATAATTGATCATTGGGATTGATGAACTAAACGAGGTAGGTACCTAAGTGACAAAATTGGCTTCAAAGTTTGTTTTTAAAGAAATTCAACCTCATTCCTAGGTACCAAGAATAAATTGAAAGTAAATGTGAGTTGTTGGGACTGTTTGCACAATATTGGTTGATTAGTCATCTTGGCTTGAAGTGGGTTTCAAAGATAAGCTATAGGTCTTTTACTATCTTTACCATAGAGGTAGAACCATTAACATCTAATGTAGGGGGGTCTGCAAGAAACAAACAATTCAGCTTTCAGTTGAAGATTAGCACCAATTGAACAGTATTTATTTTTAATTTCAAGTCTTCCAATTTATAGTAGAAGTATTTTGTTTCATATCCTTCCTGTTCTGCATATGAATCTTAGTGAACTTTTCCATTTTGGCAGGTAATTTATAATTTTACTACTATATTCCTTTTTTATTAGATGTGGTTTAATGTGCAAATGTGAAAAAGCTTCTGCCTTTTAGAGCAAAGTGCTAGATTAACTTACTCAGTATTTTGACTTGTAGATATTTGATACTGGAATAATTGAGGGCCCTGATGGAATTTTTGAAGTGAGTAATGTTCAGATTTATGGTGGATTTGTTCTTCATATTGGTTCTTTTATTGGAAAGACTGGCAGATTGTATATTGGTGATCAAGTAATTTGTAAGGTGACAGTCCTTATCTTATGCCTACATATATCAGTGCAACCATTTATCATATGATATTAGTTGAATAGTTGCTGTTTGCTTCTCTGTAAGTGGTTGTTGTATTGGGGTTGAGCAGGTTAACTATGATAGAAGGACGCTGATTGCTCCAAATCACACCTGTACACACATGTTAAATTATGCTCTAAGGGTAAGGCTCATAAATTCTGCAAGCTACCAGTCCTGAAGGTCTTTCGTTTATTTCTAAAGTTTTAACTTTAATATACATAATAATAATTGCAGGAAGTGCTTGGTAATCATGTTGACCAGAAGGGTTCCATTGTTCTTCCTGAAAAATTGAGATTTGACTTTTCTCACGGTAAGCTTATTGTTGTCTAGTTACGCATACCCCATATAAGTAATTGTTTGAAAATTTCTTTCCGCAAGCGTATGGTGTCAAGTTTTAGTATAAATTTAGAAGTGGGGTTATCGTCTCCACAAGGATTCATATCGAATTTTATACTAAATAATGTAATTATAATAGCTTAATTCTATCTAGATAATCAAAAAGAGATGGGTTTTGATTAAACTAAAATAAAACTAAAAGGTTCGTTCAAACAAATTATCAAACACTTAATAGATATAAATATAAATCCTAGAGGGTTGATTCACCTAGTTATCCCTTATGGTCTCAATCCAGTTTATTAATCACACGTTATTAATATATAAGCCCAATATTGCTATCGTTTATCACTTCCTCTCTCGAGTGACATGTGATTCTAGGTTTCAATCCTGATTTCGATATCTCTATAAAAATCATAAATTAAACCCTAATACGCTCAATGAATAGTCTCACAGGTCAACCGATTCATAAACTTCTCAGTTCTATCATCTATGAAACTCTAGGTTATGCTATTCTATGGCCAAGCGTTCAATTACCTCTCTCAATTGTCAAATCAAACACGCCAAACAATCTAAACTATTGATCAAATAATTCAGATGCAATCAATCCAAATAGCATAAATATATTCACTAACATGCGAATCAAACAAACTGAAAATCAAAACATAGGTTCAAATGTAAGTTACATCAATCCCCTAGCAAAATATGTTTAGCTCATGATGGATGTACCCATGAAAAAGTAATTATACATCTCAAAGACAGACAAAGGAAACAAAGAAGAAATTGAAAAGAGAAGAGAAGAAATCCTCTATGTATCCAGATGAGAGATGCCTTCAATTGTCATCCCGAACCCTAGCTTTGTGTTTCTCGCCTTGCGTTGTGCTCAAAAAAATGTCCGACCCTTGTTCCGTGTGTCCTTGATTGTATTTATAGCCCCCGAAACCGTCAAGCGTCTGAAAAAATAAAAATATAGAATTTCTTGGCCGCCTACGCGCGCTGCGGTGCTCCATTGGGTTCCTGGGCAACTCCTCGACGCGCGCTGCAGCACTCCTGCCCGGGCGCTGCAGCGCTCAACTGGACCTCTTCTCCCAAATTTCGACCCCCAGCGCTACGGCGCGGGGGAGGTAGCGCTGCCTGCTAGTGCTATGTTCTCCCTTTTTCCTCTTATTTTCTCATCTTCAAGTGCGATTTCCTTCGTCCAAACATGTTTTTCATCGTATTTCGGCTACCATAACCTGTATCGACTCTCTAACGACACCTAACGAAGCAAAATGGACTCAACCGACTCTAAACACCCAAAAACAACGCAAAACCCTAGTCTAGAATACTCAATTCATTGGTATAAAACCAACTTAACGGTAACTAATGTTCTTAGAACCGTAAACAGGGAAACCCGTGAAGCCAGAGGAGCTGAGAAAAATTGAGTCAATTGTAAATGAACAAATTCAGGCTCAATTGGATGTATTCTCAAAGGAGATCAAGCTGGCCGATGCAAAGAGTATAAATGGTCTAAGAGCTGTTTTTGGAGAGGTAAGCTTCTTCTAGTGGTTTTTATATGCTAAAGCCCATCTGGACCCTGGAAAAGTTTGTGTGGTTTTTCTACTTGTGTGAATCTCTGTCTCCATTGCTTGTTTGATTTGTTTAGGTGTATCCTGACCCTGTTCGGGTTGTAGCAATTGGTCGCAAAGTGGAGGATCTACTCGCTAATCCTGAAAATGAAGAATGGTTATCAATCTCTGCTGAGCTTTGTGGGGGTAAATATCATGGAAATTTAATTGCTTCCGAAAGGAGCATTTATGTTGGGTAGTTAAGTCATTGTGCTTGTTCAGGGACACACATATCAAATACAAGGGAAGCCAAAGCATTTGCGCTCTTGTCAGAAGAAGGGATTGCTAAAGGAATCCGTAGACTTACAGGAGTGACAATGGATTGCGCTTTCAAAGCCTTGGACTTGGCTTTCACACTTGAGCAAGAAGTGGATGAAGCATCCCATACTGAAGGAAGCATTCTGGAACAGGTTTTTGTGTTTTTAGATTGAAATTTGCAGACTGCTATTTGCTAGCCGAGTAGTCAGAATAATTGATGTTGGTTGCTTTCCTCTTCTGTTACTTATTTGTGAATAAAATTATCGTGATGTGTGATTCTTTTTAAGCATTCTGTTTCCATCATATGTATCCTTATTTGATTGGTGTAGTTATTGCTTTTCTTATCTCGTCATCTTTGAGTGTGAACACCCCTCTCCCTATCTCCCCACACACAAAATAGATATGTTCATGAAGACTATCGTGATATCCTCTTTCAAGTAGGATTCGGTTTTTGTTAATTTTCTTGTTCTACTTTTCAAAGAATGAATTTCCAGTACTTCTGATTCTTTCCAACATAAGAAGCTAAATTCTCACCTTCACTGATTTTCAGAAAGTAGCTTCTTTGAACAGTCGTGTGGAAGGAGCATCTATCCCTTCTGCGAAGAAAGCTGATCTCAAGTCCAAACTTTCTGTGCTTCAGGTATTTTTACCCCTGCTTGTATGAATCTGTGCATTTATGGAGGTATATGTTACTTTGGCTGGGTCCAGAAATTACTTGTGAACATATCTGAGGGCGGGAATGGTGAACTGTTAAATTATGAGAAATATACTACTTGTTGACTTTAAATGTTGGTGGACGGTGTATTGATAGTCTTTTTGCAGACTTGTGAAGTTGTAGTCAGAATGACTTGAAAGTGTTTCATATATCCATTGCATTCTGAAGATGTAATGGGCATTCATACCTTAAAGGATGTTGGCAAATATAGATCTTGTTAGGGTTGCTAATGTATAGGAGTTGGACCCTTGAAATTTTTCTTTTCACTCTTGAATTGTATATTTTGGTGAACACACATTTTTCATTGATCTGTTACATTGTTTTGGCATAATTTTGAGAATGATGTGGGAAAAGGAAAATGAAAATAAAACTGTACTTGTTTTGCCAGAGCCAAGTGATAAAAGCCAAAAAGAACATCGCTGAAGAGCATATGCAGAAAGCTATTGAATTGGCCATCCAAACAGCTGAAGGTGCTTCATCAAATGGAAAGGCCTACTGCATTTCTCTTGTTGATGTTGGTGCAGATACTGCTGCTATCCGGGAGGCAGTTGTCAAAGTCATGGAGCAGAAGGTTTTCAACCACTACTTGTTAAATTTATTGGGTTAATTATAAAAAACACCTTGAGGTTCAGTCTAATTACAAAACGACCCAGCTATCTTTCAAAATTACAAAATACCCCTTGATATTTGTTTGTTTCACCAATTATACCCTCAAGATGGGGGTTTCATTAAGTAAATACAAACCTCAAGGGGGGTGTTTGTAATACATTAAGGGGGTAATTGCAATTTTTATAGATAACTGAATATTTTTGTAATTAGGCTCAGGGTAGTTTTTGTAATTTTACCTTAAATTGTTAGCTATATCCTACTTGTGACTTATTACTGTTTGGTTGATCTGTTGGACAAATAGGGCATGGCAATTATGGTCTTTAGCAGGGATGAGAAAGTGAACAAAGCTTTTGTCTGTGCTGGTGTACCAGAGCAAGATGGCAAGTACAGGCAATTGAATGTGACCGAATGGTTGAAAAAAGTTTTGGATTTGATAAGTGGAAAAGGTGGTGGAGGAAAAGGTGGTCTTGCTCAAGGCCAGGTGAGCGAGCAATGCTCATTTTAATTACCTGTCATGATTTATGGATATTAGACTTTACTTGTATATATGCCTCCACAGCTGAGAGAATTATGCATAATAATAAAAGAGGATTTGGTAATGCTACATGTTTTTTAAATTGTCCTCAAGAATCACTTCATCTGGTGAATGCAAAACACTAATTTTTCATTAGATAATCTACTCTATACTTCCCGAATAAGAAGTCAATACTTTTTACCTAGCTGAGTGTTTAAATGAAGCACATTTATGTCCCTTTTGTAAAACTAAAATAATCCATTTTGCTTTAATAACGAATAATTCACCTTCCGTACCTTGGAGGTCAGTATTACTATCTTGAAGCTAGCGCGTTTGTATATTTTGCAATTTTGATGTGGAAAAAAAAAAAGAAGAAAAAAAAAATAAAGGTTAAGGAAGTTGACACTAGCAAGAAATTCTCATTTTGGTACTCTCAAGGGTGTATCTAATTATTTGATTCCATCCTTGTGCGATTTAGCTGTGAAAAATAGTATGAGCAGAAAAGGATTAAGAAATAATTGGTGAAGGAGCTTTCTCTATTATACATGTGCCCATGGGTGCACTACATATATATAACTGTTCTGGGATCAGCTTAAGAATGGTAGGTGTCAAATGCACTGTTTCATAGTTTTGCTTCAGAACATTACTTAGATTTTTGCATTCACTCTTTCAGGGAAGTGATGTGTCCCGCATTGAAGCTGCAATGGATGTGGCGGAATCCTTTGCGGCAATGAAGCTGACTTGATGGTTTGTTGAATCAAATAAACTATTTGTTATGAAGTAATTCCATGCTATTTATACAGAATTCATACACGAGTTGACAGGGATGTAAGCTTAAATGAAATGTCTCGGAGCATGGGAGAACAAACTAGAAGAACTTTTTCGTTGTCCATTTTCTTGTTTAATCTTTTGCATACCATGTAATGTTATCAATTTCAACAGCCCAACCAATACAATTGAACAAGGTTTCCTTTGATTTTCTTCTTTATATGGACTTTAACCTTCAGAGGTGCCTTCACATATGGATGCTCAAATTGTTTGGAGTTTGGATGACTTGTTGCGGGCATGAGGAAACGAAGAGAAAATTAGCTGCTGGACATTTGTTGTGGGGTGGTTGTACCTAGAGGGTGCAATTTGTAAAATAGAAAACAAATGCCAATTCTCCAAATTCCGACTTACTATGTAATGTTATAAACCATAAGCCATGCCCAACAATCTTTCTTTATTTACTTCTCTTCGTTTATTTTTAATGTATTGATGTAGGAAATTAGAAACAGAACAATGTGACGATTCGGGCAAATTGTATGCTGTTCCATAACCATAAGAGGCTCCATTTGGTCGACAAGAAGCTGCATTATTACCAACCAAATGCCCAGTAAAATAACGGAAGATGACCCAGATTGCACACAATTGTACATGATTGAGTATGTGGTGTGTTTTCTATTTGCATATATGTATGTTTAGCTCTGACATAAGAATAACATGGAACCAAAGGAAGAAATACTAACAGGCATGCATAAGGATCTGCCTAGTGCACTTCAACAGGCATTGCTGTTCAATGTAGTAAGTACTCAAGCATAAACCTAAAGAAAAAAACTTCCGTTATAAGCTTCCATATATGTATCATTGAGTTTGTTTGCTCCATGACGTTCACAAATTGGTAAGAAGCATCTCTGCATTATAAGCTTCCGGATATTATGTCACAAGCTAATCCAGTTACAGGAAGTTAATTAAGCAGCTAGTACAAACCATTTTTTTGTTATTAGCTACCATTCCCTCTCAATGGCATACATCAATCATAAGGCTGTGTGAAAATATTCCCAAAACATAAATAATTACTCAATGATGACACAGTTGTTGATTTTCATTTTTATCTTTTTGTTTCATTATAGCATAAAAATTTCAAATAGAGTTTCGTTCTATACTGATCAGTACAGATAAACTTGCTGCAAGGTTATAAATGGCACCAAGCAAGTCATAAACTTGACAAGGTAGCATATAATAATCATCATGTTCAAACTTCCAAACCACAAGGGCACTTACCATATATACATTGTGACAAGTATCATTATCAACTCTCAGTGATGCATATAGTTGATAATCATCATGTTAAAAATCCTCCATATCAGAGAAGAAGACAGACACAACGTCGCCACGGTTCCTTAAAGGGGGTTTCATTTTCTTAAACTTAAAAGAGTTTGCAAACACTCTCTTAATATTATGGAGATTATCAGTTTTGATGCTCCAGATAAACAATGATTGGAAGAAAACAAATATAGCAATATCCCCTGCAAGAATTCATCAATTTCAAGTCAAAATAGTAAAGCAGAATCCGATGCTATCTACCAAAATCAACCGAAGAGTATGACATACGAAAACATAACACGCAGATTCATTTATACAGCTAAACACAATCGATGAATATGTACATATATTATCAGTCACAACTAGTCATTTTGACCTGATTCTGCATACTCCAACGCAAGTGACCTATTCTTTTAGAAAAACCGAGTGAGCTTTGAGTGATATTTGCTAAAGATTCCAGCTGCAATTACATTCTAGGAGAGATGCAAGCGCGCAGTGGATTCTTCATGACAATGGTGAACTCTTGCTTCTCCGAAAGATCAACTTCATGTCCTTGCGGAGATGTCCACTCAAAGTACCAAATCAAATTGGCAACAAAATACTCTAAATGAAGAAGAGCCAATGCGGAGGCCGGACATATTCTCCTACCAGCACCAAAAGGCATCATTTTGATCTCTCTGCTCCCCGTTACATCGAACGCCTCCCCACTGGTACTGTTGGTTGCCAAGAATCTCTCAGGCTTGAATTCCATGGGATCCTCCCACACCTTAGGGTCCCAACCCATGTCCGCCACCATGAAATTCACCACAGCATTTTTTGGGATCACGTAACCATCCAATTCAACATCTTGAGTTACCTTATGCGGCAAAACAAAGTGGCCTGGAGGATGACGCCTCAAGGCCTCTAATACCACTGCTTTAAGGTATGGCATCTTCTGTAGATCATCCTCCACTATCTGCTTCATGTTTTCTTCTCTTTCAGTAATGTCAGCCCGAGGTGGATGTCCCACGACACCAATTATCTCTTTGTAAAGCTTGTCCTGAATGTAAGGATACTTGACCAAATTTGCCATGGTCCACTGTAGAGCAGTGGATGTGGTATCAGTACCCGCAGTCAGAAATTCACTGCAAAGGCTCACCATCTCCTCTTCGTGCAGTTTCCTGTTGTTTTCTTCGGGGAGCTGCAAATCCATCAGTGTGTCCACATACGCCACTACATTTTTACTCGAGGTTTGTTTGGCTTGGAGACGAGCCCTGATGAGTGGAATCAACACTCTGTCCTGATCTTGGCGCAATCGAATTAGTTCCTTCCAGCGGTTTCGGAATAGAATCTTTCCCAATCGAGGCCACAAGTTGAGGACGTTGAATCTGCGGAAACCTAAAAGAAGTGCGCGCTGCACGCCTTCAATCTCCTTGATTTGATTCTCCTGGAGCTTATCCCCAAAGCACATGAGCACGAGTAGGCAGAACATGGCGTACTGGAAATGATCAACTAGCCTCACCGAGGAATCCGATTGGGCCGCAGCATGTTCTAGGAGGCGATTGATGAGAATAGAGAGGACCCAGCGGCGAGAGCTGGAGTAGAGTCTGACCCGGGAAGGGTGGAGGATTTCGTAAGTGAGATTGCGGCGGAGGAGACGCCAGGTGGGGCCATAGGAGGAGGAGCTAATTGCAATCTGGGTTCTGTTGAAGATTTTGCTGGTGGGCGGTGGGGCTTGTCGATCGGAGAAGACGGCGCCGTTGGTAACGAGGGCGTGGTGGGCGAGGGAGTGACTGCCAACGAATATAAAAGGACGATGGCCGATTCTCAAGGTGATGAGAGGACCGTAGCGGGATTTGAGGTGGCGGAGGACGAATTCGAGGTCGGAGATGGGTTTTCGGAGCCATATTAAGTTGCCGATGAGCGGGAATCGTGGGGGTCCTGGTGGCAGGCTTGTCTTACTATTGTTAACCCATGCCAATAACAGAGTAGAAATGGATTTTACAAGGGCCGAGATGCAGAGTGAGACGACGATGATAAACCAGGCCTCCATCTGTAAATCAATCTGCAGAGTGAGAAGAAGATGATAATATATATGGATATTCAGATATGAGTAGTAATCAATTGAAACTTCTCCTCCTCCTCCGTCCCTTCCACGGTAAAACGACAACAAACAGAATGTGAGATTAGAAAGAATACAGGCAGGCACATTTCCAATTTTGTTATCTTGGACTTGGAGGGTGTCTGTGACTGTCAGTGTGTATGGAATATGGATGAGCTTTTTCAAATATTTAACACCTATTTAAATGATATTTGGTCACAAAATTCTCTTGGCTTTTTTTGACAAAATACACTAACAAAATGTGATACTTTTGGCCCCTACTGTATAATTACGTGTAGGCACTGATAGAGAAATATAACTCAAAATTAAAGCAAAACAGAGGAGCCAAGAACTACTTTATTTCTGCTGAGATGGCCTATAAATAGGCAGTACAGTCAAATGACTTAGTAAAAACCATAACAAGGGCTTCAAAAAAAAAAAAAAAAAAAACCATAACAAGAATTACAAGAAAATAGGACCATATGAAGTTACATTCAGTAGAAGTGTTGGCACCACATTCAAAGAACTAGGATAAAATATAAAACCACTTTCTACATACTAGGACTACATAACAAACTAAAAGATAAGCCCAAAACAAAAGACACGGTCCAATAAAATTTGAAGTATTCTAAAACCCTCCCTTAAACTGATATCTGCAGAAATCAGTTTATACTTCAAATTATAATATCCTTCCAGATTCAGCCTCAACTTCCTTTAAAGAGCAAACTCCAAACATACTTCGTAGCTTCATAAAAGTTGCAGGCTTGAGGGCCTTAGTTAGAATATTTGCTAATTGATTTTCACTTTTGCAAAACACCAAATCAATAACACCATATCACGCAAGAAGTGATACCTCACATTAGAGGTGTCAAGTGGGCTGGGCTGGCCCGGCCCAGCTCGGGCCCGGCCCACTTCGGGCTGGCCCAGGACCGGCCCATGAATAGTAATGGTGTCCCCGGGCCGGTCCTAGTAGTATAAGCTGGGCCCCAATTGGGCCCAAATATATGAACCCAGCCCAGCCCGGCCCAGGCCCACCTGAGCCCGGGACCGGTTCAGACCCAGCCCGGATGGGCTGGGCTGTTTTTTTTTTTATTTTTATTTTTTTAAATAGATTCAAAAGATTTAAAATTATGTTGAGGTAGTAGAGGTTTGAACACCAAACCTCCAAGTACACAATCATGTTGCCAAACCATCATGCCAACTTAATTTTTATTAGTATATTTGGAATGTATGTTTACTTAATATTGGAAAAATACTATAACATAATAAATATTCTCTGCAAAATGCGTACCACATTAAGTGTAAAATATTTAATAAATGTATTGTAAGGGATTGGAACTCTTGACCTCTTGGTAGGAGATGTAAAAACCTACCACCTTGGCAACTCAATTTTTGATATAAATATTAGATTCATTTATACTTAACATAAGAACACACACAAAAAAAGAAAAAAAAAAAACAGGCCAGGCCCGTTGGCCCAGCTCGTGAAGCCCGGCCCAGGCCCGGGACCGGCCCACTAGAGGCGGGCTAGTGGGCCGAGCTGGGCCTACACTTTTATATTTTTATTCAGCCCGGCCCGGCCCGCCTGAGTGGTGAGCTGGGCTAAACCGGCCCGCTTGGAAGGCGGGTCTAGGTGGGCCTGGGCCGGGCTAGCCCAGCCCGGCCCGTTTGACATGTCTACCTCACATCAATATGTTTGCTTCTCCCATGTATAAATTGTGGTTGGACCTTGTTGCTGGTTATTTAAGACTTCAAGCAACCTTCTAAGCCAAATAGTTTGACACGAACATGATGTCTCGGCAACAAACTCAGCTTCAGTAGTTGACAAAGTTACTATCTGTTGCTTTTTAGACGACCACGTAACAGCCCACAATTTAACATAAATACTGATCCAGAAGTGCTCTTTCTATTTAAAACCAATTGAAATGATATTTGGTCACAAAATTCTCTTGGCTTTTTGACAAAATACACTTAACAAAATGTGATACTTTTGGCTTCTATTGTATAATTACGTGTAGGTAGGCACAAGATTGTTTTGAGCCTTTAAAAGAAGCTCAACAATAGTTTGCGCCTTCTTCCTTTCTTTTTTTTCGGAGAAATTAGATAAAACGCTGAATTAGATTGCGCTTGATTTTTTATTTTTAAAAAATCCGGATGGAGCACAATTTATATTTGCGCTTGTCAACTTTACGATTTTTTTTAATGGATAAAGCGCAATCTATTGCGCAAGTAAACACTAATTTATTAGTTCTAATTCGCGATAATATAATTGTCAACTCATATGGTAGTCATCTGAGTTATAAACAAACAAATCATTAAATATTATGAGTGTCAATTTGGGTTGGGTTTGGGTTCATGGTTTGCGGGTCAGAATCAGTTAATCTGGACCCAGTCTGTTAATTATTCGTGTCACAATCTTGAACCCGAGCCCCACTTGTTTATTTCACAGGTAACCAGAACCTGACATGTTTAACATGTCTAATAAAATTATTTTATGTACATTAAATAATTTCAACTAATAAATTTAATCTTTTTTATAATCACCTACTATGACACTCTATATCGATCAAAAAAAATCATGGTTCACAACATATAAAAAGAAATATTATAATTTCATAAATAATATAGTATACTAATCATATTTTGAGGAAATATACAAAAAATATGCAAAATAATAACAATTTAAATAATTAAGGAGGTTTTAGCATTTAAGTTTTAAGAACATGCCTTGTTTTTTTATTTTTTCTTACAATTAATTATTTACTTAGTTTCTTTTAAATTCGTACAAAAGGGTTAGACGGGTAAATGGGTTACTGAAGGTTGACCCGAACTTGACATATTTAATCGACAAGTTATTCAGGTTCGACTTGATTTCAACATGGACCCTTGAAGCCTGGACCCATACTCATTACTTTCGTGTTAACTTATGTCGAGTTTGCGTGTCGGGTCAGGAATGGACATCCCTAATAAATATGACCTTTCATCACCAAATAAAATTTGTTTTTACTATTAAAAATTGTCAAAATAAAATTTGTCCAATGTATTAGAAAAGGTCAAAAATAAAATTTATCATTTACTATTACAAGGGTAAAAATTATTTATTTCAATTTTCCAATATTCTCTACATATTATCCAGTCTAATTTTGATTTGGTTTGAACAATTCCAGACATATTTAATGATTTGTTTGTTCATAATTCAAATGACTACCTAATATATGAGTTGGCAGTTATATTATTCTGAATTAGAATTAATAAATTAGTGTTTACTTTTCAAGTGCAAATACAAGATGCGCTTTCGTCAATTTTTTGAAAAAAATTCAAAAAAATTGACAAGGGCAAATATATGTTGCTTCATCCGTCATTTTTTAAAAATAAAAAATGAAAAATCTACAAACTCAAAATTGTTCTCGCACTTTATCTAATTTCCTGGAACAAAAATTAAAAATGAAAGAAGAAGGCGCAAATTGTTGTTGAGCTTCTTATAAAGACTCAAAACAATCTTGCGCCTACACTTAATTATAAAAAATGATCCAAAAGTATCACATTTTGCCAAGTTAGTTTCAAAAGTATCGTATTTTGTCAAAAACCCTTCTAAGGAAAACTCTTTATCAGATCAAATGAGTAAATTATTTGAAAATTTGCTAATTCTTAAAAAAAAAAAAAAAAGTACACATATCCCATTTTTTTCTCTAGTTCCATGATCATGACATTCAAAAAAGGGAATTGGATAGTAGTTTAGGGATTAAAGATTCTCATCTCGTGGCCAGAGGTCTAGGGTTCGCTTCCACCAACCTCTCCCCTCACAGGATTTGTACAAAAAAACAAAAAAACATTTAAAAAATCTTCAATTATTGTCGTATTACATTCACATAGACACATAGACTTCAATATTAGTAGGTTAAGTAGAGATGTTAAATCACCTGCATCCCAAAGGGGCTCATTTAAACCAAAAAAAAAAGGTCATAGCCAAATTATTTTGACTCGTTTAAGTCAGAACATTTTATGGAATGGACCATTTAGCTCGAAACTCATTTTAAATACCAAAACAAATTCATAAAATGTTGTTAACATGCTTTTTGAACTGTGTGCAATACATGGTACGTATCTTTTCATACCATACTATTTTCCTAAACCACATTAAAGCTCTGATTATGGGGCTAGTCGATATTACCTACTTGGGGTAGCTAAACAAGTGGGTTCTATACCGTTGGATCAACACATACACACATATGCATCTATATTGGTGTGTGTATAAAACATTTGGTTTAACATTTCTTCCAGTATATTATTTTCGGGAAAAAAATCATTGGTTTTAACCATTGGTTAACTTAAAACCGTCGGTTCCACGATTTTTGAGAACAAGGAACCATAACTGAATCGACTTATACCGTGATACGGTTTCGGTTTCGGTTCCGGTTCTGATTTCGGTTCCAATTTGGATCTCGATTCAGTTCCATTTGGCCTCCCCACCGGAACCATTGATCACGATTCCGATCCTGGTTTGAATGTCAATGGTTTGAGTTTCGATTTTGAACCCAGTTTCAGTTCCATTTGGCCACCTCTAATTGATGGGAGTAGAGATATTAAACGGGCTCGAGCCTGCTGACCAGCCCATTTAGCCCGGAAAATTAACAGGACTAGGGCCAGTTTTTCCTGGCCCATTTAAATCCGTGCCTTTTTGGCCCGGACTAGTTAAACCGCGGGCTAAACGGGCTGGCCCGCCAACCCTTTTTTTTGCATTTTGTGATTTTTTTAAAATAGAGGGTTGACGTATTAAGGGATAACAAAACTTACGAAAGCTTTCCTAAGAAAGTTTTTTTTATGGGTGGCGCTATTGGCACCCCCAAATTTGATGAGTACACCCACTTTCTAAAATTTCAAAAATGTCATTAAGTTAAAAGACTATAATACCCTTACTAAAAGCCAAGTTCTAAATACACCCCCTCTAATCTTTAAATACACCCACATCATTCACTCACATTCTTCTTCTTCTCGAAGAAAGTTAAATTTTCTTTATACAAACCCTAGATTTTTCCAACACCCAAAATGTTGAAGATTCGAACAATAAAGTATTCATATCCCCATATAATGAACGTATATTCTTAGTTTATAGCATAAAATATGTTATTTTTCAAATTTTCAGGTTGAAAAATATTGTCGCACAAGATAGATCGCGATATAAGGCACGATCACGCCGCTATGACAAAAAATTGATGTGCCATCGTGCCCACATGGGCCATCGTGCCTTGTTTTTGCCATCGTGCCATGTGGCATGATGGTGAAAATGCCATCGTGCCATGTTTTTGCCATCGTGCCATGTGGCATGATGGCAGAAAACCCATCGTGCCATCTTGCCATGTGCCCATCGTGCCATGTGCCACCTAGGGTTTTTCATGAAAGGGTAAAATTGGAAAAAAAGGGTGAACTCATCAATTGTGCCATATTTAAAAAGTGGAGGGTGGTGTGTCTTAGAAAGTGTGTCTTCTAAAAAAAGGGGTGCCAATAGCGCCACCCTTTTTTTATAGTGACTTAAAATGTTATATAATTTATATCTCCACAATAAATACAACACTATAATCTAAATAGTTTAGACACTTCATGACTTAAAATGTGACAAATAATTGAAACTTTATACAAATAATCATAAAGATGATTTTTTTGCATTTTGAGATTCCAACTTCCTCACACACAAATATTGAACATAAATCGAATTTTACCCTTATTTATATTTATTTAATTTGTTTGACAAAAGTCAAAGGTATTAAACAAATATTTATTATATGGGTGTTTATCATTCCGCATTGTAGTTTGTTGTTTCTATTATCATTTAGTAATGATTTTTACTTGCACATAATTTTGTTTTAACTCTTATTACAGTAAGCATCTTACTAAAGTTTCAAAGTCGTTGATGATAATGATGATGCTTGAATTGTATTTGAATTTTTATATTTTGAATTTTAAGATTTTTATCCTTGTAATGCAACATAATTTTTTTTTTTTGTAATTTAGGGCCTGTTTGTTTATGTTTCCATGGTCCATTTCCAGTTTCTGGAGTTGGAAATAGAATTTTGAGAATTTATTGGTTTTCGTGTGGAAATTGGGATTGTGTTTGGATGAATGAATTGAAATGTGTTTTATGTAGGGTTGGAAACATAAACAAACAAGGCCTTAGTTTTGCATATTTAGTTTGAATATTATATTTTTATACATGCTTTAGTTTAAAATTTAGATTTAAATAAAAAAACATTATTTTGGCTTGTAGCCCGATAGTGACCCATTTAGCTCGAAGTCCGCTAAGGTTAGGGTTGATCCGCAATATGGTAGCCCGTTTAATAGTGACTCGTTTAACCCGAAGACCGTTAGAACTGGACCTATAGGGTTAAGACCAGCCTGTTTAATAACATCTCTAAATTGGGGAGACAAGGTCACGTGCCTAAGCAATCACACGTGTGAAACCCCCATAGGTGCTGCCTTGGTCACGAGTCACGACTCACGCCAATATTGCAGTTGACACGAATAGCAGCTTACCCAGGCCATCCCTCTATCGGACATCTAGAAAAGTAAAAGTTGGAAAATTGATTCAATGCTATGACTCAATTAATAAATGATTTTTTGCTGTAAAAAATGAAAGGCAAAAGTGCATATTTGCTTCTATTTCAATCTAAATGATATTTATTATTTACACAAAATAATTGTCACTTCTCAATTGTCAAACGCAAATATTATATACTTACAAAAACCTTATGTATGTTGTTGACGTGCGTTTTGGTCAACAAGCAAAATATATAAGATATTTAACACGTGGAAATATAAATATGCGTAATGCGCGTTTATTTATGGCTAATTCTGCCTTTTTTACGTAATGCCGAGCCGAAAATCGGGGTCGGTTTTTCTTACAGCAACACGTTTACTAGTGCTTTTTCTCTCTATTTTTCGCTTGTCTTTTTCCTCTTAAATGAGGCTTTTTATACCCCTCTAGTAAGTGGATTTTAAACAGTCATCTTTGCACTAATTAGTAAAATAATTTGAAAAGGACACATGTCCCTTCCTAAGCGTGCATGTCAGCCAAGTTTTTGCCACTTGACGACTCATATTGATCACACTCTGACATGTGGCGGCCTTTGGTGCTAATGGAGCACTAAGTATGGACAAATGATTATTTTTCTGAATTTGTTGCGCATGCGTTTCCCGCCAAAATTTGGGCTCGGGGGTCGGGACTCGGTAGTAGCGATGTGGTTGGGCTCGATAGTGGGCGAGCCCAACTCCTGACGTGTCACCGGACACTGTTGCTGATGTCACCCGCAGGCCCCCACTCGGATGTGTGCTGGAGGACCACATGGAGTAACTTTTTCCCAGCTCGGCTCGGGTATCATCATATCTAATGAGAAGGATAAAGAGAGGTTGAAATATAAGGACATATTAAAGATAGTGTAATATTAATATGTATTTTCTTGTAGACAAAAAGAAAAAAAAAAGAGAAATTTATATAGAGAGGAAAAAACTCGAAACTCGGCACCAGAGCAAAAACCATCAAGGTCAGGTCTCTTATACACACACCCAAACAACCTTCTTCTTCATCATCTTAATTTCCTCAAACCTTGTCTCCTAAACTCTGCAGGGTTTCTTTTGGAGATTTTTTCAGATCCTCTCATTTGTTGTATTTATGTCTATGCGTGTATAATTTACAGTAAAGTGGATTTCGATTTATCCACTCCTCGTTTCTTAATTGTAATCCAATTACCCTATCGATTCCTTAAATAATTAGTCTCCAGAGAGTGCGAGCGGTGAATAATTTCGTTTCCTGCATTTGGCTTATTTTTATTCACGTGTATTTTTGTGATTTAAATAGATTGATGATTGATCGACCGGCGGCAACTTTCCTATGAATAGGCGCAGGGAGCGAACCCTCCAAGACCTCTGCGATGCCACTCTCGCTCTATCTCAGCCCCAGGCATGTTGTTGTGTTGTCCCCTTTTAACCTACTCTATTTTAGGGTTCACTTAATTCCTCCCTTTTTATTGCCTTTTCTCTAACCCGTTTCGATTTTAAGTCGTGCTATGTCTTAACTTTCAGTTTTAAATATATCTCATTGAGAATTGATATATACAATATATGTGATGAATTGCAGACTTGCACTTATTTTTTCGTCCGCAATAGGCCGATTACAGGGTTTATCTATACATATCATTGCATACATTTGTTGGTTTCCTCAGCCGTGTTAGAAATCATTGTAAATTTGATAAATATAGTAGATGTAAAGTGATTTTGATGTAAGCAAACTGAGTTAGCTTTAGCTGATTTATGTAAATATTATGCTATCCTTGCATCAGTTACTCTGTGCAAACTTTTGGAAGTTTCTATTCATTTATTGTACTTTTATTTGATTCTCAGATTACTCCAGTATTGAGAGGAAGCTTCAGAATGCAAGGGCCAGCTGATGAAGCAAATTGTGACTTGCTGACCCATATGGTGAGATAATATCCGGGTAATAACTGCTGTTTTTTCTTATTCTCTAATCTCCTCTCTTTTATGCTGCCTTCTTCCCTTCTATTCATATCTGTTGAAATTAATAGAAACTTTTCTTTTCACATTAACTCGTGCTATGATGGTCAATACGAAGGATATGAAGCATTATATGAATGTAATCTACTGGTTTTGTTTAGTCAAAATGGGGTTCGCTGAAATTAATATAGAGGAATGCAGTTTTTCAGTTGTTTATTGCAGCTCCAGTTCTTCGCGAGTGCTTCTTTGATTGTGCTTAAATCATACTGACTAGATTGTAGCAATTGAAGATGGGGAAACGGATTAGATCTTATAAGATTTTTGAAGAATCGTATGAACTTGGTTTTGTCTACTTGATTTGTGCCATTTCTCTTTGGCTTAGAGAAGGCCATACAGTTGTTGGATGAGCCTATTAATTATCCATTCAACTTTCAGTCTTTTGGGAGCACGTTAGATGCGTGCTTATTATTTGAAGTTCTCCATGCACTTTACAGTATACTTGTATCAGAAGCATATTTGAATAATTTGGCGAGAGAGGTCTTATTAAGCATTACTAGAGTTATATTGGATTGTCTTTCTTCAGTTGTTCTGAGTTTGTGTTTGTCGGACATTGCCAATTTGTTTGTGTATAAATGTGGGTTGGGCATAGTTGTTAAAGGCGAAAGGCCCACCAAAGCGCAAAGCCTCCTTGAGCTTTGGCGCAAGTGTTTGTCAAACAGGCGCGCGCACATGTGGCGCATAAATGATAATTTTTTTAAAAAAATATATAACTTATGTTTTTATCAAGAAAATATGCTGAAATAATAAAAATAATAATAAAAACCAAAAAACAATAACAATAAAAGATAGTATTCAATAATTTGCAAATAATAGAAGAATTAAAATAAGAAACCCTAATTTTATAGCCCTAGTATATAATAAGAAACCCTAATTTTACAGAACAAAAAGGGAAAGTGTCCCTGCTCGGCCGCGCACTCGGCGGTCGGGACGGCTTCGGCGAGCTAGCATTTTGTCTTGTTTGTGAGTTCACGTCCTTTTAGTTTTGTTGTCTAATTTCTTTTCAAAATCCTAAATGAATATTCAGCCCAACTTATAGAAGTGTCAAAAGAATAAGTAAACTTTGGACCTTTCCAAAAAAACAAAAAGAAAAACAACTTTGGATAGGGTTTAAAAAGAAGAAAATATCGGGAAGCACATGAGGTGCGCCTTACGAGCGCCTGAACGCCTCCAAAAAGCTCGCCCAGGCGAGCTCAGTCTTTGAGTGCGCGCCTCCGACCACGATGCCCGCTTTGGGCACTTGGCGTTGGGTTTCACCTGGCACCCAGCGGTGGGGTTGGGCACCCTCTTCCGTTGAGCTAGCTTTTGGGGATGAGTTCTACCCTAGCACATTTATCATGGTATAAGAGCACCCACGTTTGATTGGGAGGCGATGCTGAGAATTGGACCCCGACCCATTTGGATTGGCACACTTGGCGTGTGGGCGGGTGTTAGAGTTTGTGTTTGTCCCACATCGCCAATTTGATGCATTTATTGTGTATAAATGTAGGTTGGGCACCCTCTCCCTTTGAGCTAGCTTTTGGGGATGAGTTCTAGCCCCTTTTATCAATGTCCAATTGTTTGTCTTCTGAGTCCGTGTCTTGGAATAGTGATAAATACAACTTTGGTTACTTTATTGTATTGTGTTTTTTATAGATATTATTGAAATGGCTTCACCTTGTTTTGTTTCTTATAAAAAAAAAAAAAAAAAAAAGAAAAAAAAGAAATGGCTTCACCTTGTTTTGCCTCTTTAGCCACTTCATCTAAAGGTACTATGGTCTTAGATGTGCATTGCCCTGTCTGATCTTGCCCTTCCCTTTCCTCTGCCTCCCCAACTCAATCTATCCCTTGCTTTGTTTTCTTAGTTATTCTAACTGGTGAAAGGTTTATGCTATTATCAATAATCTCTAGTTACTCCTCTTTTTGATGCATTAGTCTCTTACTTGTTTTGTTAATTGGTTAGGTGACATCCGAAAATAGTAAGGGTTTGAGTAGTAGTTCTGATAGCCAAAACGTCGACTGTAGAGGGAAGTCTGGGACGTGTAACGTGTGCTCTGCTCCTTGCTCGTCTTGCTTTCATGTTAATAAGGTTCTATTGAAATCAAATGATGAGTCGGCTGGAGAAACCTGTGCAGAAAATATTGAAATTGGGCAACTAAGTGTACTCAGCACTGTGGCAGGCATGAACTCAACTTCTGATTCTCTCTCTGAAAATGCAGTAGGTAAGACATCCTCGAGGACTTCCAATGCATCTGCATCAGATGATAGTGTGGTGCACTCAAAATCTGAGGGCCGGAGAGTTCCAGAAGGACATGATGATTGTTTGTCATGCGTCAGTGGAACTGATGAACATGCAAATAAAAAATCTGATACTGAGGACAGTATGATAAAGTATAATAAGCCGAGCAAAATTAAGGGAGAAAGTTCTGACGAGGTGCCACCAAGTAGCTCGCAAACTGGATTAAATTCACAAAATTCAGGCTTTTCGAAAAGCACTGATGTTGCTACTGACTTACTGAAGTTTCAGAATACTTCTTCTCAACCTTCCAATGGAAAATACGTGTCGCATGACCAAAACCCAAGGGATGTGAAAGATGAGAAGCCTTCTCCTACGAAGGACGAATTGTTGGAGAGCTCAATTGAGCACCGGGATTCATTATCGCCTAAAGGTGTAGCATCTGATGTTGTTTGTGATGATCCTCCTGCAACGGCTCTCAATTCCATCCAAAACAATGATGATATGGAGGTTGTATTTCAACCCATTGATGAGACGGATGATTCAGATATGGTGGAGCAAGATGTAAGAATGCCGTTCTTTCTTGTCTGGTGAAGATTACTCCATCGTATTTCATATAATTTGATAATCGGGTAGATCATCATGTCTTTGTGATATTAATTCTAACCATATTACTTTGCAGCAATTTTTTTATATTCTTGAAAATCTCTCCAGTAAATCTCAATATCTCATTGGGAAAAGAATCTCAAGTATGTCTCATATTGTTTTCTTTTGATTGGTGAGAGACTTATCCTGGGTCATTCAGTAAATACTTCCTAGTCTTATTTGAATTGAACTGAACTGGAATTCTTGACTTTAAGACCATATGCTAAATCATCAGTTAGATTTTTTTAGAATTGGCACATTCTGACATTCATGTACATGTTTCCATTACATATCTGATTTCCTAATCACAGTTTATTTTTTGTGCTTTATTCAGTAAAAAATGATATTGTTTATTTGAATTATTTCCAGAATTTAGTGAATTTTGTGAAGACAAGATTTGGTTGGATTTTCCTTAATCCAAATAATTTAAGGCTTGACATATTAATACCTGAACCCAGATATTGCGATTGTCTTTGTAGCTAGCGCTATCCAGTATCCATAGCTGACGTGTGACATGTTGCTATTAGAAACTAGAATGATGTATAAAGATTCGATGATGTTTTTTTTTTAAATGGTTGTACATATGAAATGGTTGATCTTAACTTTGAATATAAAGGTGTTTATAAGTGAGTTATTCATCATCAATGATTTTCTCATGAGTTTTTTTTTGACTCAACACTGATTGAAGTTTCTCTTGTTGGATAGGTGAAAGTTTGTGATATCTGTGGAGATGCAGGGCGGGAGGATTTGCTTGCTTTCTGTTGTCGGTGCAGTGATGGAGCAGAACACACGTAAGCATTAATATATTCTTCTAGTCTTTATCTATTCAAATTTGCATACTTCTGCATTACAATGATGGCAACCTATTCATCCTACTCAGCTATTGCATGCGAGAAATGCTGGCTAAAGTCCCTGAAGGTGAATGGCTGTGTGAAGAATGCCAGGCTGTGGAGCACGTGGGAAATGGAAGGCAAGAAAAAATTGGAAGAGTGGATGAAAATGAGAAAAATAACTCTGGTCACGCGAGCAGTGAATATGCAAATAGTTCTGATGTTGAGGGTCAGAGAACAAAAGGTTCTATGAGAATTCCTTGTAAAAGGCATAGAGATGATGATGATGTTGAAGTTTCTTCTATAGTGAAGAAGCCTGCTCTTGAGTCAATACTTGGGTCGCCAAGGCCCTCCAATTCTGGCAAAGCAGCTGCTCTTACTCGTGAGAATTCTTTAAAGAGCTTAGATAAGGGTAGATTGCAGTCCGCACACCATTCTTCTTTAGACACAGTCCCAGTTAATGATACCACAGAATCAGCAAGCTCTGCTTCAGATCTACGACTGCATAGTTTTGGAGGTTAAATAGTGACATTTTACTTTTTTACTACTTCTGACGTTGACTAGAGCTGTTTCAGACTTCTTATGATAGTTTTGCCATGGTTGTGGTTTTGGCCTGAGAAGCGTCTTAGTTTCCTTGTCCAGGTTTTAAACAATTTTTACTAATTTGCAGGTACTTTCTCAAAGTCTAACTCATTTAGTTCTCTGAATTCAAAACCAAAGGTCAAGCTTGTAGATCAAGTTGTCATTCAGAGGCAGAAATCAGCTAAGGAACATAGCTCTTTCCGTCTTAAGGAGGGTGTTGTCAGATCGATTGGCAAATCTATGTCATTTAAATCTACAAACTCGAGCCGTTCTGAATCAAAAATAAAGACGATGTCTCCTAGACTGTCCCACATCCAGGACATTAAAAATACAAAACAGAGGATCCCATTTGAACGTCAGCGCTCATTCAGAACAGAACCTTCATCAATCAATTCAGTGAGGGGTACTTCAGTGAGTTCTACATCAAGAATTGATAAAAGACCTGCACCACGGGAGAATCTTCTTCACTTGCTACCATCGCTAACCACCATGAAATGAAGCCTGTACAAGCTGATGGCAAATCAGCAGCACTATCAAGATCATCCAGTCTTGCAGCTCGAAGGACTGCAGATTTATCCAGTTCTGCAGGTACAGTTTGATTCTATGTTCAGTGGATTTCTGATGCATTTTCCCCCTTTTTCTTTTTGTGTTTGTCCTTTTAACTGTTGCTTCAAGATTTTTCATTTTTGGCATGGCCAGGTGTATTTAAGAGACCATCAATGCATGGGGGTCCCTCTGTCAGTGGCGCTAATAATATCGAACAAAAATATAGCCAGACCAGCTTGAAGGAGGATAACTCCTGTTCTGTTGTTGCTGAAAGGCCACCCTTTAATGCTAATGAAGGTATACCTGATGGATTGCCTCGGTCTGGGGATTTAACAAATTCTGGTGAGCGAATGAAAGAATGTTCTGGAAGCCGGTCTGGGCCACCATCTGTAAAGTCTTCAAGAGATGAAAGTGATAACCTTAAAGCTGCTATTGAGGCTGCTGTGCTAAGAAAGCCAGGAGTGTATCGGAAGCATAGAGCTTTCGGTCAGTCTGATGACTCATCTGTGTCAATCTTGGGTTGTGAAGTAGCTACTCATCAAGATCCTATATCAAGTTCTCTTAGAAACAAAAATTGTCTTCTAATACAGAGCTGCCTGAGAGGCCAACAGTGTCCAGGAATTTGACTGCTGACTCTATAAAACAGGAAACTTCCAATTTTGTGAAACAGTCCTCACTGGTTCCTGTAGAGGGTCTTTCTTCTGGAGGACGAGATGGTGTCCATATTAGCTATTCCTCAAGGGATGTGTTCAGTAATGTTCCAGCAGCAATGCCTTTCTTTTTGAAATCTGTAGCAGTCCCTGAGCATGAATATATATGGCAGTATGGACTTACTTTTCATTAATAATTCTGTTGAATTTTTTACCTGCTTATCAGTTTTGGTATTGTGCTTTGTTCTTTCATTCTGAAATTAGCTGCTTATGTACATGCTTCATTTGCAGAGGAAGTTTTGAGGTTTGTCGAAGTGGTAAAATTCCTGACTCTTTGGATGGAATCCAAGCTCATTTATCAACATGTGCATCACCCAAAGTTATTGAGGCTGTAAACAAGTTTAGAAGCAGAATTGTACTCTATGAAGTGCCTCGCTCAAGCACCTGGCCAATACAGTTTCAGGAACATGGTGTTAGGAAGATAATATAGCCCTTTTCTTTTTTGCTAAAGATCTTGAGAGGTAATTTTGAGTGTTTTAACATTCCAATACTACATGTGATTTCTGTGGCCAATTCTTCTGTTTAAGAGTTGCCATCTTGTTAATATTACAGCTATGACAAGATTTACAAGGTTTTACTGGATAATATGATGAAGAATGACCTTGCTCTCAAAGGAAATGTTAACGGCGTTGAGCTGCTGATATTTCCTTCCAATCAGCTTCCTGATAATTCCCAGCGTAAGTCAAAACATTTTTTTTTAAATAATTGGACCTTCTTTTCCTATGTTTGAGAAGTAGGTCGCTTTTAAATTCTTCTTGTACAAAACCTTTTTTGAAGTGAAATTTGATTTCCTAAAGATTTTCATAGTTGATGAGCCTAATGGTTTCACAGTTCACATTCTGAGGTGTTACCTGTTATGAGTACTTTTAGTGTGATGTCACTTGAAGTTGTTGCTACTTGAATATTTTTTTTGAACGTGGGCGGGTCCATGTAAGAAGTCAACCACACAGAGCTATTTATAAAGCTTGCCCAATGTGTAACAGCTTTTATGTATTGCCCAACATGTATTTGCTGAAATTGTGTAAAGCATGTTGGTTGAACTTTGCATCAAGTAATAATTCGTTTTATTTTCTGACTTTTATGCAAGTGGATTTAATAGTTTTTAACTGGTGCTTTTGGTATTGTCTCATAATGCAAGCAAGGCTACAATGTATATGGGTTGTCATATATGTGCAGGGTGGAATATGTTATTCTTCCTGTGGGGCGTGTTTAGAGGAAAGAAAGAAAGTTGCCTGCAACAGATGCCTGAATCATTAAACCAATTTTGCGCTCCTCGAGATATTCCCCGCCTATAATGTCCTTGCCTGAGAATAGATGCTCGCTCAGACCTATCACAGTGGATCTGCATGGGAGTGAAGATGCAGCTCCAGTGCTTGAACTGCCTGCTTCAGAAGAGTTACGGCGGTTATTGTCATCTAGAGTTGCTAATAGAGACTGTGGTACCAAATCATTGGATCAGCTGGATCACAGACTGAATTCCAGTTCCTCACCTGCAGTACAAGGTGATAGTGCAAACCGATGCCAAGAAATGAGGGGTACTTCCCAGGTACCATCCTTTATTTTCCCTGTATATAAGGATCTTTTTGTTAGGTTATTAAATTTGCTGTTCCATTAAGATTTAAATGATTTATTGGTTTAATCTTCACACATCTGTGCAATCCCTAGTCAGTGAAGCAAAGGGTGTGTGGAAATGTTTTTGGGTGCTGCTCATGTGATTATAGCTATTGTTTTGCACCAACAGCGATGTTCAGCAGCTGCAGTTGATTCAAAAGTATTACTTGGTCATACTGTGACGAACACTTCATTTATTTTCTCTATGCTTTTTTTAGTTTTTCATATTTGCCTTTTTGAGCTTTCTCTAATACAAAGTTTGTTCATGCTATACCTCATCCAGAAGCTTGGTAGCAGATGATCTCATTTAGACTTTTTCATCAGCCTCATTTTTCTTGGTCTTCCTTGTGTTACCCCTTTTTGCAATTATTACAATACTTGTGCAAGACTAGGTTGCTTTGGCACATCAAGAACTTGGCATTTCAGTGCCATAATCCATATGGCTCAGTTTTTTAGGGTCTTTACTTTTCACTATGATTTAGTTGTAAAATGAATAAAGTAAAATCTCTCCTACAGACCTCATTGTATGAGAATGGATGGAAGTGTTTGGTTATACATAAGAATATGTTTGTCTGCAGCTCTGAACAGCTTTAAGGTTATGAATAATAGAGTTTAAAGTATACAAGTTCTTAGTTTACTGCTACCTGTATCCTTTTACCTAATGATTTTTCAGAAAGTCCAGGATGATGCAGTTATATGAACTGGTGGCTTTTGTGGCCATTATTTGCTACTGGATAATGCTGCTGTTTTCACTTCAAAAAATTAACATCTAGTTTATTAGATATCATAAGTGTAGCAGCAAAATTCTGAATGGATATGGCCAAAACTAGGGTTTGGGTATCACGCTATCCATGATATCTTGTCTTGGTTTCTTTAAAATGGTATCTGTTGCCTTGTCTGCCTTTGCACAGTGTCCTAGCTTGATACGTATCCATCTGAAGAGTTGCCAATTCAATCATTATGCATTTTGTGCTCTCTTCTTCCCCATTTTTTGGAGTCAACTTTCTCGAGCTTGATTTGTATGAAGATGCTATTTCGTGAGCTTATGTTTATGGAGATGTTAATACTTGTGGCATCCCATGGCATTCTGATAATGCTGATTATCTCCTGTAGGAAGGAGATGTGAGTTCCAGCTGCAGTCCTCCCCTTGCTATGGAAAGTTCTAGTTGTTCTGGAAGGGAGCAAATGCTAATGCAATCGGATAGACAGCAATTATCACATCACGCCAGTAAATCTGTAGCTGGTGCGCTTAAGGAAGGCATGATGAAGGACCTATGTTGGATAAGACCTGTAAGCAAAATCAAGCGAAGTCAAGAGTGGAAGCTGGAGACCTACCCGGGAATGGAGAAACTCTTTTGAAGGATCACCGTAACACCAGAGACCTAAACATGGAGCACAACAGATGGATTTCAAACCAAAGCGAATGTATGCTTCCTGGGTCATCCGTGGTGCCTCGAACTCTTTATGCTGATGGTGTACTTGAAAAAGTAAATAATACTGATGAATTTTACTGGCCTGTTAACTATTGATTACAAAAATAGTTCATGTAGTGATGTTTTTGTGTCACAGATGAATCATGTGCCTTGTGGCGCCTACGGCCTGCAGAATCAACATCTTGTCCTCGAGTGCGATGAAAGTGCTGAAAGACACTTCTTCCCTACGGAATCAAAGCCTGTGGAGGGCATAAACTTTGCTGTTGGATCCACGCCCTGGAAAATGCATTTGTTAGAACAAGACCGAGTTCATGATAGAGCGCCAGATCTTGAGCTTGCCTTAGGGGCTGAAAGAAAATCACTGACTCTGGCCATTCAACCATTGGTGGGTAGTAAAGTAGAGCAGAAAGTGAAAGAGGAACATGTTCTTGAAGAGGCAGGGACAAGGGCAGAGGACGATGATGATGTAGCGGCATCTCTTTCACTCTCTCTTTCTTTTCCATTCCCCGAGAGCACAAAGCAACCTGCTCCAAAGACTGAGCAGCAGCTTGTGCCTGAGAGAGAACGTGTGAATGCTACTTCGATGCTTCTTTTGGCAATTTAAGAGACAATTAACGAATATATCCTGAGTAAGTTACAGTTGTTGAAGCTATATAATATATACTAGGATCTTGTGTTGTGATGTCTCCTCAGATTATGCTGATTGCTGGAACCAAATCCTCACCCACAGGATTGATCTATAATTTTGCTAGGTCCATCCCTCCTCCCCATTACCCTTTTCTATTTGCAAGTGAAAAGTCCTAAACGGCTGGTTGTATATATGTAGAGTATAGTAGCCGGGACAGTGTGTGATATCAGATATGGAAATTTTCCTGTTAGCAATTCACTTTGTTCATTTCAATTTTTGTTGGGTTTTTGGCCTCTTTTTTGGTCCTCAGGATTTGGTGGTGCGGGTGTCTACTAGATTTGTGCGTTTATGGGGAAACTGGATGCAGCAAAGAAAATAACATTACTTCAAAACAGTCCTTGGGTTTGGGAGATCATTGACTGAGTTCTAGCGAGACACAAAAACCTTCTTGTTATCAACTGTGGTTATGGTCAATATTTGTACATTTATACTGGGGATAAATTATAAAAATTATCTAGTTATTTTTTACAAAATAATAATAATACCTTAAAAATCTCTTTGAAGGTTGTGGGATATTTAAAATTTACAAACTTAATGTGATTTTGTATGTAAACAGTTTCATTTCAAGTGTAGTTTTTTATGTTTATTCTTTCTAATATTTTGAATAAATATTTGGGTAAAGAGGACATTCAGTTCCCCAAACAAAAGGGAGACTCACACGTTCGAGGATCTGCGCCAAACCAATGCAAATGAAATCTTGAGGAAACAAATGACCATACAAAAGGTGTTATAAATTAAGTTAAAATTATAATGAGCTGCACCAATAAGATAAATAACACAAAAAACCATAACAACACCAATGGGCAAAACGATAAAGCACCTTTCCACCAAAATTGTAAATTACTTTTGGCTTTAGCCATTTGTTTTAAAATCAAATAAAATTACTGCTGCACACATTGATTTTCCACCCTAGTTTTCTGTATTTTTTCAATGAACCATTGAAATTGAATTTAAAAAAATCTTCTCAGCCATTTGACTTTCGATGCTGAAATTGATTTTCCCCTTTTCTTTTCTTTTTTTTCTTCTTTAAATACATTTAAATCCAAGTTGAACCAATTGAAATAAGAAATAAAAATCAATTTGAATTATAAAAAATTATTTTTCTGTCCACTTACTTTTTATTAATCACCCGTTTTAAAGACAATGACAATGCAATTATATTTGATAAACATTTTTCTATTCATTTTTTATTCTCTTTAATTCATATTTTTTGAGATGGATTCCTGCAAAACAGGAAAAAAAAAACTGTAAACCCGTTATTTTCGTTTTTCCAGATGGATAAAAATAAAATACATAAGCTGTATTGTACAAAACAGGAAAAAAAAAATAAAAATAAAAAAGCTGGAACTTATTTGTCCCCATAAAATCCCGTTTTCGTCTTTAAATTATCTGGTTTCGCTTTAGCTGTAAACATCACCTCTTTCTTTCTCTCTCTCGGCGGCATCTCTGAGTGTGGGTATTTCTCTTCATCTCATTTCCGATGGCCACCGCCATACTTCCTGTTTCTTTTTCCGGTAATTATTTTATACTGCTCTCTACTATGCCTTTCGCTTTTATTTATATATCAAATCATGATGTATTTGTCGATTTCTTGCGTTGTACACCCCCCGCCCGCCCCCAACCCCGTTTCCTTTTTTCTTTTTATTGTTTTTCTAATGAATTAATCTTGTGTCGCGCACACACAACTATGCACTCTTCTAGTCTTCTTGCTTCGTCTCTTAGCTTGAATTTACATTGGTAACCGATATTCTACATCCTATGCCAATTATTTGATCTTTAAATATGAGATTGAAAAGAAATCGAGGTGATTTTTGTTGGAAGGAGTGAAGTTGAAATGGAGATTTAAGTATTTCCGTAATCGAAGCTCACTTTATGTTCTATAAATGCGAGGATTCCTGGTGCTATAGGATCGTGGACTGTTCCCCCAAGATACAACACTCCTTCACAAAATTAGTACAACACAAGACTAATTTTGTTGGACAAACCAAAAAACTCAACTATAGTCTTCTTCATGGAATAATAAGCTGGACGATAATCAGAGATTAATTTGGAAGACTATATTATAAAAGAGGGAGATGGAATTAGCAATTGATTGAATTGTTTTTGGGAGGGAGGAAATGGAATGATGGGTGGTCCATTTATAGATTTCTAGGTGTCCCTTGGTTTGGAAGAATCTAGACTGTTAAATCGCATCTCTTGGAAATTAGTTGCAATCTAATGGTTTAAATTACATCATTTCGTGAATATTCTATTGTGACTATTCATATATGAACCTTTACAACTCTTCATATATTCTATTGTGACTTCATATTCAATAGACATCTTTTGAGCTTAGAAAGGATTTTCATGTGTTTTTTTCACAAAAAAAAAAAAAAAAAAAAAAAAAAAAACCCAAAATGGGACACATGTCAAAATCACATGGGAGTTGGGTGATACCCAATTGGGTAGCACTAATTAACCCATTCCAGCTACGGAGTTTTTATGGAGACTTTTCCAGTCACCCCTTTAATTCCAACAATTTTACACAAAATCCATTTATTTCTATTCATTTGTGCAGTGTTGCTACAATGTTTTTATTTGAAATTCTTTTGGTTCTATTGCAGGAGGAAATCATACCAAGACCTGCGGTATTGTATCTGTAAACTCAGGTGCTTTTGTCAAGACACCGCTGTTAACAATTCAAAGCAAGAATCCCTCTCGAACCAACCGCAAATTGTCTATTCATGCTCAATACGAGTAAGAAGTTTTCTCGCCAATACGTCTAGAAACTGCTTTTAGTTCATTGGAGATGATGCTATAAATAGTTTGTGATTTGGAAGGAACGGTTACATTACCATTAGTAGTCAAAAGGTTCCATGTTTAGGTGATAGGAAGGAAATATAGGTGGGGTGGGGTGGAAATATTAGTTTCCTGGAAACAACATAAAATTGTGATTTAATAAGCATGATGTCCAAAAATGATGCTATTGTGCACATTCTGTATGTATTTGCTGAATTTTATAGATTATTGCATTGGTTTAGATAATGACAACAACGATAAATCAATTAGTTCTCTCTTGTTACTTTTCTTTTCTTCTAACTCGCTAGTCTGATAATATAATCTCAATCAGAGAAAAACTTGTTACGGTTTTCTGTTTACTATTACTTTTAGCTAGATACGTTGTTGAACTGATTATGTGCTAGAAAAATGGAAAAAAAAAAGAGGATGCAATTGCTGAAATGATAATGGTTTGCCTATTCATTTTTTGTGCCATAAACTATACATGGCCTCTTATTTCTGGAATGGTCTCGTGAGATTTGGAGCATCCAAATATCTGGATATCACTATTGTATCCACTTGTTCAGATTATTCAGAATTGATTATGTGTTGCAATGTTCCTGTAGAAAGTTATTATGAGCTCCTGGTCACTGAGGATAAGAGGATTTTCTATGTCATGATAACTTGCCACTTCATAAAGAAAATTCAACTGAAATAGTATTTGGTGAACATCATTCTTTATGTTGTATTCTTTTCATGTTCCTTCTGTGATTGCTTGTCTAGAGGGAAGCTTTATGGTTGACTAGTTTGGATTACAAAGTTCTTAATCTTCAGGAGTCATGAATCCATAGATGGCTGTTGTAGCTATACTCATGCTTCTGCAATCCTTCCATTTCCTCATTCTGATCGAGATATGGTTTAGGAGCCCTTAAGCATTATGTACTTATAATATTTATTGAATTTGATACTAAATGATTTAAATATTAATTATCAAAGAAATGTTGTCCAAGTATTTTTTTTTGGGGGGGTGGGGTGGTCTGGGGCAAGTTGTTTGGGGGAGATTGTTTGTTATCGATATGCATCTCTTAAATACTCTTACAGCAGCTGGAGGACTTTAGTTGGGAAACAAGTTTGAGATTATTTATGTGTCAAAGTTTCAACATATGATTCACTTATTGACTGCTATATGAACTAGGCTCGAGTTATCACTGATGGAATCTTCATGATGTATAGAACTCTTATCATTTTTGTTCGGAAGAAATAGTTCTACTCATATGGATGTTGTTACTGTTCAACTTCTCCAAATTACATCCTGCTCTTGCTATCACTCTTGTCATTGCTTTAGGCTACTGAATATGAGATCCACAGATCATTCTGCTCTCCTTTCTATTATCTTCTGTGATTCAAACTACATGAAGGGGCATGTTCTTTTAGAAAATCTCTTGTTGTAGATGTGCAGATTTTTGCATGTTTTTTATATTGGAGTGAACATATTTCTTCTAGTCAATATGCTAGAATTAGTGAAATTGGTTGTCTTCATGTCATGAACCATTGTTGCCTTTTACCAGCAGTAAGTTGGACTTTTTGCATTGATTTATAAAATTATCTCGTTGTTTTTTTTATTCAGCATAAGTTGGACTACATGTGATAGATTTATAAATTTCTCCTTTCTACTTGTAGTGACCGTAACAGCGGAAGTGGTGCTGATTTTGTAGCTGGTTTCCTTTTAGGAGGTGCAGTATTTGGAACACTTGCATATGTTTTTGCTCCACAGGTGAGTATAAATATTCATTTGGACCTCAAGTTCTATGTTTTATCCCAATATATACTTCTGAAGCTCCTTCAAGCTCTGCTTGATGGTGCTATACTATATTTATGAGACAATGGGATTGCCCTTAGCTCAATAAGCTTTAAGGCATCAAATTAACATTTTGAGTTTAGCTGATTAACCGGAACAATAGCATGAGAGAAGTCTGAGTCTTGGAAAATGATTTTCCATGAAATTCAAAGACCATAAGCTATACTCACTAGAAAAAAGAAAAGGAAATAAAAATAAAAGGAAAGAACAGAAAGGAAAATGCCATGATTGTTAGATATAGAAGCATATAGGTCTGCAAACTAAGGAACAATCCAAATTAGGGAAGCTTGATTTTTCCTAATAATAGATTCTTACCTAAAACAGGGCATTGAACGACCTATCATTGTACATATTTGTAAGTCTCACCCTTTCTGAATGATAGCACTGTAGCATGTCCTGGCATCCTACTGCCAGATAGCTGCCCATCTTGGTTAATATTGCTTCTACATCTATAGGATCATCTCTTGTTTCATACTCCCTCAATCCCATTATCATTTATCCACTCTGACTGGCATAGAGTTTTGTATTGCTCCGGCATCTATAGGCTCATCTCTGATTTCATACTTCCTCCTTCCCATTATTATTTATCCACTTTGACTTAGCATGGAGGTTTAGATGAGAGTTGCAAAATTGATAGTTTTGTGTATGTTTGCATTGGAAATTGAATCTCATTTTGGGATGCCCCAAAAAGAAAATGGGAGACATAGGGTGTATTAAGCTTCAGTTCTTAAATAATTGGATTTTGTTTGTAATATCTCTGTTTCGTCACCTCGAATGTGTTTCAATTCTGTTGGATGATCGATTTGGTTTTGGTGAAACCTGTTCTAAAATTAAGACTCCCACAAATGATGATTTGGTAAGATACAAGATTCATATGAGGAAGAACCAAAAAACTGGTTTTCCAAACAATTCTTGCTACTCAATTTAGGTCGAACACCGGTTTAGATTTGTATTTTGATCCAGTAGAACCCATTGATAGTTGAATATGAACCAAAAGTCGCAGCTAAGTGGCGCTCCCAGCTCCAACTTGTAAGATAAAATTGTGTTATATACTATATAGACAGAATGCTTGGCCACCTAATATAACTTATTTGTTAAGCAAGCTTAGGCCAAATTCTGCTATGGGAAGCACAAATACTGCTAAATGAGATACATGTAAAAACATGATATTTGCCAAAATTTATGGCAATGACGCACTTCAAGTGTATGAGGTACTTAATGATACAAGACATATGATATGGGTGCAACTTATGTACACACGTAGGTAGAAAATTGTCAAAAACTTGCCAAAAAATTAAAGCATAAAAAGCGGTCGTGGTAAAGATTGTTTTATACTATGAGATAGTGCAGAGTCTGAGAAGTATCCAAACAAAATGCTTATCGACTCAGTAATGTTCTGACTTCTATACTTCTTTTGATGTGTTTATTTACTCTGCCTTGTATTATTAGATTAGAAGATCACTGCTAAATGAAGATGAATATGGCTTTAGGAGGGCCAAGCGACCAATTTACTATGATGAAGGTTTAGAGGTAATTATGATACCTACATTTTCATGCTTGCTTTCACTGCACAAGAAGTGTAGACTTGGTTATTTGTTTCGTTTTAAATCGTTTTCTTACTCCTCATTTTGAAAATCAGAAAACCAGGCAGACTTTGAATGAAAAAATCGGCCAACTCAACTCTGCCATTGACAATGTCTCTTCCCGATTGAGAGGTGGCAATAATTTGCCCCAGGTACCCGTCGAGACTGATGCCGAAGAAGCTGCATTGTGAGAATTGGGTTTCTTACATCTCAATGGCTGCCACATGTTTGATCTTCCAGTTTTATGAGTTGGGTTGGTGATAAAATGTTATTATATGCAAGTGCAACACTTGAAAAGCTTAATATTTTTACCGTCGTTGACGATGAACCAAGTTATTAATGTGGGATTTGTGTGGTTAATGTATTCCGACTTTTTTTTCTAGGTATGACTTCTGGAAATACTGAACGGTTTTTCTTTTTCAATTTTTTTGGTGAGGGTCAGTGCGGGTGTTGAATTTCAATAAAATTGAATCTATTAGGGGTGGCAAATTGTGCCGTGTTTGTGTCGCACTATCGTGTTTTTGTGTTTATATATTTTTTTGATCTTAAATATAGTAATAATCGCAATTTTAACTTAATTTACAATT
Source organism: Rehmannia glutinosa (assembly GCA_016081115.2). Lineage (NCBI taxonomy): Eukaryota > Viridiplantae > Streptophyta > Magnoliopsida > Lamiales > Orobanchaceae > Rehmannia > Rehmannia glutinosa. The sequence continues at coordinate 78,920 of JABTTQ020001654.1, read as the reverse complement.
TCCTGTTTGGTGTCATGTCGTGTTTTATCGTGTAATTTGTCTCTGTAACATTATTTGTAATTGTGTTGTGTTTGTGTCACTCATTGTCAACCCTAGTTGTTGACCGTGTGTCGGTCTCACGCATGGGCCGTGTGCGCTCACACACACGGGATGACCGTATTTCATGCCGAAATATATATCAAGTTTCCGTTTCACGCACGGGCGCGACGTACTTGTGTACCGATTTTTCCATATAAAATTCAGCAATAACAACAGTAATGCCGAAAAATGACAAAGTTAACAACTTTGGAAAATCCAACAATCAGCCATAACGAAGACGGCGACGAATACAGCAAAAGAAAAACACGTCCACACACACACACTGACACACACCAGGCGTCTAGTGATTACAGGATGGCTGATGGGGTTTTGCAGAATCACAATGAGAAGAAACAAAAAGACGAATTTGGTCCAGGAAAGTTAGATGCTGTGGCCTATCCTTGCGCTTAACGTATCCTCTCGCCACTTTCTCCGTATAGCAGTTATACCCTTCCTCCCCGTTCCTCCTCCACAGCGCCTCCGCATAGCTCCGATGAGCGTAGTACGCTTCCACCACGGACACCGTCTTCTCATCCTCCATCTCCATCTCTATCTCGATCGGCAGCCGCTCGTAGTGGCCCCTGCTCACCCCTTCCAATTCGTCCATCTTCGCCAGCGCAGCTGGAGAAACGGCGTATAGCTCGCCGGAGACGCGGTGACCGCGACCGGGTAGATTTATGAGGAAGGGGACACGGTAGGGCCCACAGACGAGGGGAAGGGTGTGGACGGTGCGGTAGGAGCCGAGGAAGGTGGCGTCGCCGGTGGACATCATGTCCTGGAGGAGGACGTGATTGGAGAAACCCTGCTTTAGAGTGCCGTAGGTGAAAATGAGGACAGGGTTGGCGGCGGGCACCCCCATCGTCGAGATCGAGTAAATGATGAACAAATCTTTATTTTTGAAAGAAATTGTGAATTCTGATGTGAGATTCACAGAAACGAAAGGTGGGGGTGGTGGCGATGATCTCGTCTTCTCAATTCTCATCCATCATTCACCACTCAGGGCTCAGGGGAATATGTAAATTTGGGCGGAGGGATGGATGGGGTCAGGGGGGAACTTTACGCCATTGTTTGGGTGGTGTTTTAAAGTGGATGCCCAAAATACCATTGGAATAATTACAAAAACACCCCTGATATTTGGGCTAATTACAGAAATAATCCAGAGATGTTTTTAAATTTCAAAAAATCCCCCATATTTAATTATGTCTTAAATTTAGGGGAATAATTGTAATATTTTATAAATATTAGAGAAAGTTTTGAAGTGTTTTTTGTTTATAAAAGAGGAAATATAAAGGCGGAAACCAAACATTAAGGGTGTTTTTGTAATTTTCAAAATTCCCCAAACCTTGGTATTTTTTGTTATCCATAAATCATTAGGTATCAGCTTACTTTATGCTTTTGTTCTGTTACGCCAAAATTTTCTCAATTGATTTATTTTTTGTGAAAAAAAAAGAGAAGCACGCGTGTGGTCATTATTATGGTGTTATGTTACGTGTGCCTACTTTCCCTACTTTTTCTTGTTCTTGTTTTCTCCTCCATTCATTTTATTTTTTTCTAAGTTTTGCCCTCACTTTTCACCATTTGATATTATCTCCTAAGAAGGGGAAAAAAAGAAATAGACAGAGAAACATTGTTTTCATAAGTTCTAACGCCGTATTAAGACATTTGGTTAACAATGTTGGTCCATTCTTGTGTCAATGTGATAAACATGAGTGGTGGTTGTATTTATACTTATTATTAATCCGAATAAATAAAACATGAAGTGAAATATAAAATTGGAACGTAAAATCTCAACTCAAATGTATTATGATGATAAAAGAACGGTGTATATGAATTAAGCATATTTAATAATTGAAGATTGATGGCACATACATATTTAATACATTAATTCCACTCCAAGGAATATTATATCAGACCAAGAGAATAATGATATTCTATAACAATCTGATAGATAGATTCTTGCATATTGTAGCTGATATATTATTCCATCTCTACACCAATGGAGGAAAAGAAGCCACACTTAATTTACTATAATTTTCAATTTCTATTCATAAATGGATTTTGGATCATATAACTATAGAATTATAAATGTTACGTTCCAGAATTTATATTCTTCGTATAATGTAAGGCTTCATTTGGTTGGGCATAATAAAAGGGATATCAGTCACTTTCCTAATATTCCACTCCTATTATATTGTTTGGTTCAACATCATCTGGTTAAAAATTAGCATGGCTTGATTCTTTATCCTTCTCATTGAGGTAATAAGTATCCTACCCCTGGTGGGATGAGAAATACATTCCAATATCCTCCTTTACAAATTACCTACATACCCCTATTACAATTGTTCTTGTAATTGTGTAGGGTAATATAGTAATATGAATTATAATTTAAGGGCAATAAGATAATTCAATATTTATAAGCAAGTCTCTTGTGAGACGGTCTCACGGATCTAAATCTGTGAGACGGACTTCCTAAGGGCTCCGTCTTGAGAACATGAACCATGAAAATAAATTTAAAAATAATAATGAATCATGAAGAAACAAAAATAAACCCTAAAAATATGAACCATGAGGAATAAACCCGAAAAACAAAAATAAATCCAAAAAATAAAAAATAAACCTTAAAAAAAACTAAAAATCCTAAAAACCCAAATCAATTAAAAATAAATCCAAGAAACAAAATAAACCCTAAAAAAAAAATATAAACCCTAAGAAAAATAAAATCAAGTAAAAACCTTTAAAACTTTGATAAGGGTTCTCACTCACTGCCTTGAGATCTGAAGTTTTTGCCAATATTTATTGACTATTACTATCTCTTTTGAACCAAACAATTTAATAAACAACCTTTACAATCCAACAACCCAGTTACTCAAACAAACATTATTGGACCTTAATAAATCTATAGGAAAAAGTCAATAAAATTAGTGAGAAATAATCAAACTCAATCCTATAGTTGAACCCAACGAAGCCTAAATATTTCGGCTAAATTTTTTAAAGATATGAAATGAATAAGTTGAAAGTTTACCAGATGGTCCACCTTTATTATTATACAGATTTGAGTTTATTTCTTTTCAGTTCATATTTGTAATATATATAATAGAGTATACTGAGTCAGATGCAGACAAAGTCAATTTGTTCGCCAACGCCACTGAAATCAATTTTGTCCACTCGACTTTTCAGTTCATAGCTGCTATTTTTTCTTCCAACAAGAATAGTAATTATTAAAAGGGAAATTTGATAATTTGTACCTTCACTTGGGGTTTTAATGAAAAATGAACTCAAACTGTACAGCTTGATTTATATTTATGCATTTCTACTGTCTATCTCATTGCCGTTGTGTCCATGCCACCCACTTGGGTCAAGTGGGTGGATATTTACACATACCCACGTGGGTGTGTGTGTGTATTTCAAGGGTGGATCCACTGTCTATCTCATTGCCCACATAGTTGTCTAGTCTACTTTACTGTCCGTCAAATTATGTTCGAATAAAAAATCAAATTTGCAATACAATTACTATTCCATACTCATTCTCTATATCATATCTAACAATAACAATGTCAATTTATACCCATTCTAACAATCCTAAGATTTTTGCAATGTACCATTTTCAAATGAAATTTAAACTCAAATTCAATTAAATATAATGAAACACTACCATCAAAATTAACATCTCTAGGATTTCTAGACCCATGCAATCTGACATTGTTAGATATAATATAGATAATGGGTATATAGTTTTAGAAGGTCTCTTGTATGACCGTCTTACAGATAGGATCCGTAAGACGGATCCTACAATTCAGACCCGCTACCCGGATCTGAAAATAAACAAACAAAAAAATCCGCTTTGTCCCAGTAGCTAATTGTAATATCTCTAAAGCAGATTTCTTTTTCTCTCTCATCTTCTCAATGGTCACCTCCAATAGATATTTTTTTCTCTCCTCTACCCCAAAAGACTTTGTACGCTAGTTGTGGGATCTTTTAAAGGATTTCTTTTTTTTTCTCTCTCTCTTACCAATGGTCCCTCCAATAGATCTTTTTCTCTCCCTTTTATCCCACTAAATTCCTTCTAACAAAGTCAAAAATATCACATCGGTGATCTTTTGAAATAAATATGATATTTTTAGAATTTTTTGAGCAATAAATATGATACTTTTATATTTTAAATATTGTAAACATCAAAAGTGATATTTTTTCACCAAATATTGATACTTTTAGCATTAAGTATGATACTTTTAAAATGAACAATAATACTTTCATATATTATATATTCCAAAAAAATGCACAATACTCTGATATAAAAAAGTAATAGTTTTTATGTTATTACCGTTACTTCTCAGCATTAAGAGTGATACTTTTACTTTCAATACAAGAACTTCAAAAATCAATTCACAAAGCAATGCTCATTTTGTTAGATGATACTTTTTTACCCATTTTGATCTTTCTCAAAGATTAAAAATGATACTTTTAATCCATATGAGCATTTTGGGTTTGTAAATAGTAATACAATAACTCTAATGTTAAACTGCAATTTCAAATGATTTTGTATCAATACATGAATTTTAGCAACATACAAATGATAAAAGAATCTCAAATGACAATAGTTTGTTAACAAAAAACACACTCTTAAATGCGATATTCTTTTCCAATTTACGCTATATTACTACTTCCTTCACCGAAATTCTTTCTTTTACATCAATTTTTTCCAGAGTCCTTTGCAGTCCCTTTTTCCGGGTTGTCTCTTCCCTTCCTCTTCCACTGTCTCTCCTGTACACCAGCAATTTATGTCATGTCATCTACAAATATGAAAAAACTGATACTTTTAAGGTAATTTTTGATAATTTTGAGACAATTTCTGATACTTTTAAAGCAAAATTCTGAAACACACATATCAATAAATCTAACAATTTTAGTTACCATCTAACAACAAAACAATCAAATATGCAGTCAGCAAAAAATTCAATGTTGAAATACATGTAGTCATATAAATATATGTTCAATTGAAAAATACAGTAACATAAAACTGATATTTTAAGGCAATCTATGATATTTTTATGACAATTTCTGATACTTTTAAGCATCAATATTCACAGATTTGTACTATAACGATAATGTCTGTATTTTAAGTATTTCTAACAACAATGTTCATAATTTTAGTCAGTATATAACTACAAATTTAACAAAAATGCAGTTAAATAGAAAGTCCAATACACAACTCAACAAATAGCCAAAAAATATTTACAGAAAATAGTGCAAATTTTTTGCAGAAAATATAAAATTAATTTACAAAGTTGAAATTTCTGCAGAAAATATAAAAACTAATTTACAAACCTGAAAACTTCAAATGATGGATAGACACTTCGCCACGAGTAAAACCATCGAGTGCGGCGTCTCAACGAGTATACCGAATCGATAAACATAGAACCACCAAAAAGAGAAGAACATAGAAGAATAAGCAAGCAAGAAGAAGAAAACGAGAAGAAGAACCACCGGATTTGCGTCTTGGAGATGAAGAATAAGCCTTGAAGAAGAACATAGAAGAAGAAGAAGAAGCAAGAAGAAGAAAAGAGAAGAAAACTAGAGAAGAGAAGAAGAAAACCCTAAGTAAAAATTAAAAAGGCAACAAAAAGCTGAAAAAAAGAATCTGGAAAAAAAAACTAAACTGGGCGGGTCTGGGTAGTGGGTCGGTAGGATCCATCTTACAAGTTCTGAACCGTAGGACGGTCCTACATAAGTTTTTGCCTTAATTGTTCTTGACATGTGCAACAAATTTACGAATTTGATTTTTTATTCAAACATAAATTAGTGGACAGGAAATGGGCGGTAGAAGTGCATGACATAAATCAAATCCTAAAGTCTTTTTTATATCAATTATGGTATTAAAAATGATCGAAAAGACGAAAAGTTGGTATCTCTCAAAGGAACTCTTTTATAGAACGAAAAGTTAGTGAAATAGATCATTAACAGATATTTTGTCTTTAGATATTAAAATTTAATTTTTAGGAAGTTTTTAGAAACTATCCGTATTAATATTACTTGGTTAGAAAAAGAAACGTACGTCTCTTCCCCTTTCCCTTTCTTTCTTTTCCAATAAGTTCTCTCTCTCTCTCTCTCTCTCTCTCTCTCTCTCTCTCTAGTCTTAACATTACTACTACATTCATTTCCTTCTCTTTTCAATTTCACCAAAAACAAAAACAAAAATCAAATACCGATTTTGATGGTTAGTTATCATTCATTCATGCATATTCTTCATCGATTGATTTTTTTCTGATTCATTTAATTGTTTCTTTCAATAAATAATTGATGCCTGATGATGATTTAATTCCAGGGCGGCGAATACGGTGGCGTTGGTGGTGGTGAAGAAGATGAGAATATGCAGTGGCCGCCATGGGTGGGACCTCTGCTGCAGAGTAGCTTTTTCGGTCAATGCAAGGCGCACGCGGCGGCGCACAAGAGCGAGTGCAACATGTTTTGCTTGGACTGCGCCAGTGGACCACTCTGTTCTCTCTGCCTCAATTTTCACAAAGGTCATCGCTCGATTCAGGTAGGTAAAACCAAACCCCAGCCCCAAACAATTTCAGAAGAAAAAAAATTAAAATGAAATTTGAAATTATTCAGATACGAAGGTCATCATACCATGATGTGATAAGGGTTTGTGAGATTCAAAAGTATTTGGAGATAACAGGGGTGCAGAGCTACATTATCAACAGCGCCAAAATCGTGTTTCTGAACCAGCGACCTCAGCCCAGGCCCGCCAAAGGACTCACCAACACTTGCCGCGTCTGTCATCGGAGTCTCCTTGATTCCTTCAATTTCTGCTCCCTTGGCTGCAAGGTCAACTCTATTCTTCATTTCTGTTCATTCATTTCTCTCATATGGAAAATAATTATGTTTTCTATATTTAGGTCATTAATTCATCATATATGAAAAATTGGGTCAATTTGATGTTATCTAATTGGTTATTACCCAACTCCATTGTGGTTTTGTTTTTTCGAAGAAAATGCACGAATCATAATTGGACACATGTTAAAATCGAAAGGGAGTTGGGTGGCGCTATTCGTTCGGTAGCATCTAATTGAATCACAGTCACAAAAATTCAGTTATAATCCAATTTAAATGCGTAAATTTTTCGGCTAATCAGATGTTACCTAATTGGTTATTACCCGACTCCATTGTGGTTTTTTTTTTTGTCGAAGAAAATGCACGTATCACGATTGGACACATGTTAAAATCAAAAGGGAGTTGGGTGATGCTATTCGTTCGGTAGCATCTAATTAACCGGAAAATTTACGCATTTAAATTGGATTAGATTTGAATTTTTGTGACTGTAATTCAATTCACTCCAGCAGACATGAATTCAGTCCACATTCATTATCTAAATTCAATGCATTCATTCCTATTACTATGATCAATTATACAGTTTCAGTGTAGACTGATATATACGAGTGTGGTGTTTAATTTGTCCTTCAGATAGTCGGGACATCGAAGATAAGAATGGATATTGGCGGTTCCGAATCTGATGAGTCGTCGATGAATGGTGGCAAAATGCATAATAAACATGTTATTAGAAACAAAATCCAGAGCTTCACTCCATCGACACCACCTCGAACTGCAATGATGAACGACAGAAGCACGAAAAGGAGAAAGGGAGTTCCTCACCGAGCTCCCACCGGAGCCCTTTCCATAGAATGCTGAAATTTGTGGGGATTTCATTACAGTGTTGTAATATATTACCACTCCTTAAACTTGTTGTTTTTAACCAGCATACCGAGCTGTGGCAGTCGAAGCCGATGCTGGAATTGTGCACTAAAGGATTCCTGTCTGGTTTTTCTGTGCAGTATAATATCACATGTTTAGATGGTAGAATGATATAGCTTATAGTTACAGGAAATACAAGAAATGTTGAAAAATGAAATAAGACTTGTGTATAAGGTTTAATGTTAATAATATATATTGGTGTTTTTGTGTGGTTGGATCTCTTTATCTCGAATTATTGTGTTGTGTTATGAAGATGGGAATGCACTTCTTATTTCCTCTTCTGATTTGTGTTTATGGTATGGACAGGATATTTCCAGGTCTTGAAAAATCCATTTGGAGAATTGAGTCAAATGTTCTGTTCAGGCACCCATTCCAAAAAAAGAATTTTGTTTACGGGTATTATTCTAATATTTTTGTCAAGAAAATCATCTACAACGAAAAAGTACATGACTAGTATTTTTTATTTTATTTTCCTATTACAATTTGTATTATGTTATTTGGAGGAATAACACGTGTATATGTATTTAAATAATAAAATTGATCTTATATAATTACGTCTTTCGTTCAAAAATCAAAGAAAAGAATTGTGGGACACCATGGAGCAATCACTTGGTGGACGACTCTTTGTGTGTGGTAGTTATGGATATTAGGGATCGGGAATTATTGTACACTTTTGTGGTTTACATGGACGCTGGAGCCAACTCTTGAGGAGTTGGGATTGTTTCCCAAATACTAATCACGTGGAATATGGAACCTCAATATAAAAACTTAAAAAAAAAGTGTGAATGGGATATAAGTTGTTAGAGTAGTTTAATATTTTGTTATTATTGTAATTTATTTGTATTGTTAAGGGTAGTATAGTCCTTTTATCTTCCTTGTAGCCCTAGCCCTATTTAAGAGGTTTCATCCTCATTTGTAATTGTAGTCTTGCTTCTCCCAAATTGCAAGAACATAATTTATCTCTTTCATTTTGCAATGTATAACCATTTTATTCTATCATGGCATCAGAGCCAAATTTAGTCCCATACACAACGTTCGCAGATCCAACTGGCAGAGCCCCGAAGAATTTTTTTTATTGCAGTTGATAGTTTCAGTAGATCGGAGCGTATCGAAGTAGATCGGAGCGATTCGTTCGATATATCGGGGCGGATCGAGTAGATCCGAGCGACGTCGAGCAAATGGCGGCTTCATAGTTTTTGATGTTTGGGTAATCTTCCTTACTACTTTTTTTTTTCACAAATATTTCGGGTTTGAATCTGTTTTGTTTTGTTTGGGTTTGGCCTCTTTTGTTGGTTTTTTGTTGTGCTTGTTCGTTGGTAGTGCAATATGGCTTCAAAAGGATGATTCGTTGCAATCTATTGGTGTTCGGTTGGATGGGAAAAATTACACGTATTGGAGTTATGTGATAAAAATTTTTTGAGGGAAAACGGATGTGGAGTATCGTAAATGGTACTCAATCTAAACCTAAGAGTGAGAATAATGACAAATATCTTGAACAACTTGAGGCAGGAGGTTAATAATTCAAGATTATTACTTGGATTAATAATTCTGTTGAGAGTTCGATTGGTATGCAATTGGCAAAATATGACACGGCCAGGGAAGTTTGGCAACACTTAGAACGATTGTACACACAATCCATTTTGCTAAACAATATCGATTAGAAATGGACATTCGAACTCTGCAATGCGAAAGACATGAGTATTCGGAATTCTATTCGGCAATGACAAATCTTTGGGACCAATTAGCTCACGGCGAAATCAGGCGTGAGCTTAGTGCATTTGCTCCTTATATTGCCCGACGTAATGAACAACGGTTGGTTCGATTTCTTATAGCTCTTCGTGATGATTTTGAGTCTTTGCGTGGAATATTTTGCATCGTAGTCCTCTTCCAACTGTTGATTAATCGTGGTCAATGAATTAATTGCGATGAAACACGCACAAGTCTCGCATCGATAAAGGGGATCCTTCCAACACCCGGTCCATCTGTCTTAGCATTGTTCCAAACCGCCCATTCGTATCCGAATAAGCGAAATCCCAAGTCACATTTGCTCCCGGATGAATGTAGCTTTTGTAGAACTCCGGTCATTGGAAGGCTCGATGTCCGTTGATGAATCGATCGACTCGCGTACCCTCATCCTCAATTTCCTCAACGTGGTCTGGGCCACCTCCACTGAATAATACTGCTGCGGCACTGCCACCATCACCGCCTACTCCATGTGCGGATAATCTCTACGAGCGCCTCGAAAATTCCTTAGTCTTCAACCACATGCTATGTCTGCTGCAGTTCATCCGCTCCGAGCTCCTCGGTATATCTTCCTCTATTTGGTTATTAGACTCGGAGCTTCTCATCATATGTCCCCCAATGCATAATCTTTTGTTTCTATTTCTCCTTCGAACTCGTATGCTTTATGATCGCGATGGCACGCCTATGCATTTAGCAGTGTTGGTTCTCATCATCTCACCACATGTGTCTTTACCTAGTGTTTATCACATTCCTCAACTTACTTTAAATCTTGTTTCATTGGTCAATTATGCGATTCTCGTTATTCTGACTTTCTCTTGATTCTTGTCGTGTGCGGATCCTCACTCCCAGGCCGATTGGGACAGCCGTAGGAGTGGAGGGTTATATATTTTGGATGAACTTCGAGTACGGATGTTGCGATTCATCTCTTGTTGATTTGTCTTTTTCTTTGGGTCCATCTTCGCCTGATTTTTATTTATGGCATTCTCGTTTGGGTCATGTATCTTTTTCTCGTTTGAAGTACTTGCTTTCTCGGATCGTTAGGGAACTTGAAAACTCATGATATTTCTAGTTGTAGTGGTTGTAAACTTGCTAAGTTTTCAGATTGCATTTTAGTAAAAGCATGTCCATTTCTACTTCACCATTCGATTTGATTCATTCGATGTTTGGGGACCTTCTCCAATTGCCACAAAAGGAGGGTCTCGATATTATGTTTCTTTTATTGATGATCACACACGCTATTCTTTGGGTTTATCTAATGAAACGTCGTTCGATTTCTTAGGCATTTATACCTCTTTTTCGAGCTCTTGTCAAAACACAACATTCTGCGGTTATCAAGTGTTTTCGATGTGATTTGGGTGGGAGTATACCTCTAATAATTTTCGTGAAATGCTTGCTTTAGATGGAACCATATATCAAACTTCATGTCTTGATACTCCGAACAAAATGGTGTTCTTTGAAAGAAAACATAGACATATCATGGAAACCGCTGCTTTCTTCTTTTTATTATCTGCCTCTGCTTTCTAGCGAATTTTGGGGGAAGTTCTTTCTTTTTTTATTCAATCAATAGGATCCCAACTGCCCATACCTTGGGTGTGTCACCATTTGAGAAATTATTTGGTTACACTCTGATTACTCTTTTCTTACGAGTTTTTGGTTCTACATGTTTTGTTCTTCGTCCTCACGTAGAACGTAGTAAATTGTCATCTCGTTACGCCATGTGTGTTTTCTTAGGCTATGGGGATGGTCAAAAGGGGTATTGTTGTTATGATCTGTTGCACAAAAATTATATGTATCACGTCATGTTTTCTTTCTTGAGCATATTCCCTTTTCTCCATTCCATCTAGCTCTCACAATGTGTCTAAATCGATCTTTTCCATATTGATCCTTTTGCTTGTGATATAGATGATACTTACGCAGATCTTTGACCGATGCTTCTCCGATACTATTGTTCCCTCTCTCTCCTGCGACTATCTCTTCACCTCCTGCGACTGTGGATCCTGCTCCCCGTTATCCTTCACGTGTTCGTAAGTCTACTCAATTACCTGATTTTGTCTATTCTTCTTATTCACCATCTTTTACATCATTTTTGTCATCTATTCACAATCTCTCTCGAGCCAACTTACTTACAAAGAGGCGACTCTTGACCTCTTTGGCAACAAGCTATGGTGAAGAATTATCTCGCTTTGTCAAAATCAAAACTTGGGATTTGGTACCTCTACCACAAGGTAAAAATGCAATTGGTTCTCGTTGGGTGTATAAAATCAAAACTAAATCTGATGGTTCAATTGAGCGGTATAAGGCACGATTGGTTGCTAAAGGTTTTTCTCAGCAGTATGGTTTAGATTATGAGGAAACTTTTGCTCCTGTTGCAAAGATGACTACAGTTCGTACACTTATTGCGATTGCATCTGCTCGTAGATGGCATATATCCCAAATGGATGTCAGAAATGCCTTCTTGAATGGAAATCTTCAAGAAAGAAGTTTATATGGTTCCTCCTCCTCGGGTGTGATCCATAATCGAGGAGAGGTCTCAAACTAAAGAAAGCTTTGTATGGTCTCAAACAAGCACCTCGTGCTTGGTTTGAGAAGTTCTCGATTTCTATTCTTTCTCTTGGTTTTAAATCGTAGTGATCATGATTCTCGCTCTTTTTATCAAGAATCTGCGGTTGGTATTATTGTGCTCTCCTTATATGTTGATGATATGATTATTACGGGTAATGATGTTGATGGGATTACCGCTAAAATCGAAATTGTCCTCTCTTTTTGAAATGAAAGACTTGGATTCTCTACGATATTTTCTCGGTATTGAAGTCGGGTTGGTCACCTAAAGGTTATCTCCTTTCTCACAGATCCAAGTATGCAATCGTATTCTTGATCGTGCTACTTTAACCGAAACACTAAGATCGTTGATTCTCCTATTGAAGTTAATGTTCGATATTCTTCTTCTTCGGATGGCACACCTTTGGATGATCTACTCAGATCGTGCCATTGTTGGCGCTTTGGTTTATCTCACTATTACACGCCCGTTGATATTGCTTATGATGTTCATATTGTTAGTCGGTTCGTTCTTACTTCTCTACCACCTGTTCATTGGGAGAGTTTTTCTTCGTATCTTACGCTACCTTGAGGTACCATCTTTCAAAGTCTCTTATTTCCGCTCTTATCTTTGGAGTTACGTGCCTTCTCGAGATCTTGATTGGGCGGTGATCCGATAGATCGTAAATCTACTACTCGGATTTTGCATTTTTCTTGGAGATTCTCTTATCTCGTGGAAGAGCAAGAAGCGAAAGTGTTATCTCTCGTTCTTCTACTTTGGCCGAGTGCACCGAGCTATGGCTTCTACTACCACCGAGATCGTTTGGTTACGATGGCTTCTGGCGATATGGGCGTTTTTCTTCATCATCCCACTCCTATGTATCTTTGCGATAATAAGAGTGCCATCCAAATTGCCCACAATGCGGTATTTCACGAAAGGACAAAGCATATTGAAATTGATTGTCATCTTACTCGTCACCATCTTCAACACTTTTACTATTACTTTGCCGTTCATTACTTCCTCATCACAAATTGCGGACTTCTTCACTAAAGCACACCCGCTTCCTCGTTTTTCGTTTTTGGTTGGCAAACTCTCGATGCTACTTGCGTACCGCATCTTGAGTTTGTGGGGGGGATGTTAGAGTAGTTTAATATTTTGTTATTATTGTGATTTATTTGTATTGTTAAGGGTAGTATAGTCCTTTTATCTTCCTTGTAGCCCTAGCCCTATTTAAGAGGTTTAATCCTCATTTGTAATTATAGTCTTGCTTCTCCCAAATTGCAAGAACATAATTTCTCTCTTTCATTTTGCAATGTATAACCATTTTATTCTATCATAGGTCATATTTGATATTTCAACAAATGCTTAAAAGCCACAACTTTTGACAAAGATAAAGGGGCAACTTCCAATTTAACAATATCAAGAAGAATAAGAATTTGTATATATTTTATTATTCAGCACCACTGTAGCAGTGGCTTTGTGATTGTGGTTCCACTTAATTAATCTTTTTCGTCAACTTGCATTAATGACTAATCTGTGTAGGTGCATCACTCACCATATTTAATTTGATATTCCTATATTATATATATTCTTCAAGTGACGATGTAACATAGCATGACTCATTGTTTTCCTTTTTCTTTTTCTACAATATTATCGTCATCAATTATAAATGGCAAACAGATGATGGGCCAAAGTTGAAACAACAAATAGTTGATAAATTTGTGTTGAAAATAATGAGAGCGACCAAGTAGAATACGTCCAGTTCCCTCTAGAATTTTTCTGTAACCATGAATTTACCCTTACACCCTCATTTAATTTCAAGCATCCATTTAATTTTAATAATATATAGTCATATGACTTAAATCTTAATGACGGATTATTAAATAAGAATAAGAAACCTTATCAAAAAAGATACATATTCATTAAAGCACCTACGGACAGGATTTGAAGCTCATCGTATCATGTCATTCTTTCAAGCTTTTATTATTTTAAAACTTTACTTAAGAAACTAATATATCCATGCATTCAAAATATAGACTAATAATACAAAATTTTACCCAAAAAAAAGCCATATTTTAAGGGACGGACGCAGAAATTTATTCTTGGAGGGCGAAATTCAGGGGCGGCTTTGGGACGGCACAGATGGTGCCGCCGCACAGAAGGAGTTTTTTTTATATATGTATATATACAATCAATGGAGGAGATAGGGCCCAACCCGGACCCCGGCCCGGCGGCTCCCCTCCTTTTCTTTTTTCTTTTTTAAAAAAAAATTACTAGGTAAATTTTTCCAATTTTTTTTAGTTAATATTTATTTGCATTTTTTTTAATTTTTTTTATCTGGCCTACCCCAATCAATAGCTATACGAAATTTGGGTGAGCCAGATAAAAAAACTAAAAAATATATATAAATATTAACTATTTTAAAAAAAAAATTAAAAAAAGAGGGTGTCGGGGCCCGGGTTGGCCTCCCCCATCTCCGCGATTGTATATATATTATTTATTGCTCTAGGCCCCTCGAAACCTTGGACCGGGTCTAGCAAAATCAAATCTAATATAAATAAAAACAAAACATACAAGCTTTTATAACTAAATTACATGGAAATTTGGGGGAAGGGGGCAAGATATGTCGGTTTATATTTATATATACTATATTAATTTATTAAATAATATATTATAGAGGTTCAATCGCAAGATGATGGCGGCGGTTGCCACCATCAGCCCCCTGTGTTCATCCCTGCAAAGGTGGCAATTCAGGTCGGGTTGGATTCAACAGTCAAGTTGAGACATGATATTAAGTATTCACAACAACCATGTCAATCCGAACCCTATTCATGTGTCAACCCAGACATAAATAGTCCATTGGTTTATATAGGTTATATGGGTTAATTTTCAATCTGAAAATTATATTTACACACACCGTACAATTTTCATACTTAAACTTCAGTCAATAAAAACCATCATGAAAAAAAAAATCAAGTCAACTAAGTTAATGATCATTTTGAGTTGACTCAACTTCAGCTTATTCTAGTCGACCCCCATTTTGTCCTGAATCCACCAAGTCTAAACCTTACCTTACAATAGGGTTCGTACCACATCAAAAATTATCACCCCTAATCCTTTTTTTTTCTTTCCCGAAACGATAGAAATATATCCATAACTCAACAAAACTTACACTGCCAACTGACAAAATGACCATATTGAACATACATACATTGATACATGTCAAGGGGAGAACTCCGTAAGAGAGGTATAACTACCGTAAATCGAGGGAGCAAAATAAAAAACAACTAAAAAACACAAAACAAAAGAAAACTAAGCACTCCAAAGAAAACTAAACCACCTCCGAAAGGAGGACTAAGGCACTCCTCAAGGGAGACTACCCAACTCGAACAA
Source organism: Rehmannia glutinosa (assembly GCA_016081115.2). Lineage (NCBI taxonomy): Eukaryota > Viridiplantae > Streptophyta > Magnoliopsida > Lamiales > Orobanchaceae > Rehmannia > Rehmannia glutinosa. The sequence continues at coordinate 63,418 of JABTTQ020001654.1, read as the reverse complement.
ATCCGGGCACGAGCTACATCACGCACTGCAATACAGAAATTACTGACTGCCTATGAGATTCGCAAATCAACCGATAAAATAAAGACAAAAAAAAAAATACAGAAAAATCGAAAAAACAGAAAAATGCCTCTCCCCCACCCGATCTTCAACCGCAACCCATCACCTACCCGGCTCCAACTCTCCTCTTTGTAGCTCTGACCTCCGACTTGCCTTCACTCTCGATCGGAATATCCGATCACCTCCGGATAACACGAGATATGCCTTCATTGGCTTCCACCATAAAACATGGTTGGGGTGGGGAGGGGAGGGGATAAGGGAGGAGGAGGAGAAGGAGGAGGGGAGGGGAATGGGTGGCGGCTGGGAAAGGGGAGGGAGAGGGAGGGGGAGGGGTTTAAGTTTTAGGGTTTGTAGTGAGAAGGAGGAGGAAAGAAAGATAGAGAGAGAAAGGGGTGCTTATGTATGAAATTTTAATATCACCACTAATCCTCACCACCTATTTCTTCAGCTTTTGAGGATTTCGATTCATAATAATAAAATTTAACAAATAATGGGAATAACTGACATTTTATAAAATAGATTAGTGTCATAAGTCGTAACATGTGTACATAACTTTTAATTATTTGGGAGATTTTTTGGCTTTTTTTTTTGAAATCAAAAGGGAAAGCTTTAATTAATATAGCATATCGAACTGCAAATCGTTATAAATAAAGAGAGGAGGTTCTAATCTCCACTCAATAACACCAAACACAAAATATGATGCTCTAGCTAACACATGAACAACCACATTCGATGATCTCTTAATAAACACACAAGACACAATAAGTAGACCTTCTAGTAGTTTTCTACCATCCTTGATAATATCATACAAGTAACAACCATCTTTCTGATTTGCCTCTCAAAGATTTTTTGGTTATTTAAATATGTTTAGTCCATATTCCTTTATAGATGGAGGGTTTTAACTTTTAATACATTTTTTAGTGATATCAAATGGGCCGGCCTGGTGGCGGCCCAAGAGGGAAAATTGGGGCGGGCTGGACCAATAACGATGGAGTCACTAATTTCAGATTCCAACATGACCTAACCCATGAAAGATACATTAAAAAACACTAAGTCGGCCCAGTTTTTCGGGCCTAACGGGCCAGGCTTTCGAGGCGCGATTGTTTTGGGTTGGGAAAATACCGGGGTGGTCGAGCCGGACCGAAACTGACAGTTCTACATTTTAGCTTTGAAAAAAAGGGAAAGAAGTCATTTAATTAAATCAGACTTTTTTTTAGTACAATTACAAAGTCCTGATAGGGGTGAGACGGGTGAAATTTGATCCTAGATCAAGAGATTGACTTACAAATGCTCAAACCAACTGAGCTACAATCAATTCCCAATTAAATGAGACTTTTTACGTTGAAGAGTGAGTGCAATTATAAATTACATGGGGTGTTTTAGTAAGATAAACAAACTTCAATGGGTGATTCCAGAAAATATGAAGATAAATTATATGATGTTTTAGTAAGAGAAACAAACTTCAAGGATGATACTAGAAAAACATAAAAATAAACCCACTCTCGCAATGTGCACTTTACACCCTCTAGTTTACTGATATTTCATTTCTGGACCCTTAAAAAATTGTGTGCATAAATCAAAGAGAAAAATTTCAAGCTTTTTGGTACGCCGGTACAGTGGAGGGTTGGAGGAACTCCTCTGAGACAGCAATCAAAATAAAGCAAGGAAATCAACCGGGAAAATGGAAATGGATAGGGGCCAGATTTACAACGGCAATGGCGAAGAACAAGCTTCGGAAGAGGAAAATCAAAAGCATAAGGTGTGCAAACGGTGCAAACAGCCGTACGCGGCGTCTTCCAACACCCCGACATCTTGCCGCTTCCATCCTTCGTTCTTCGTCTGCCGCCGCCACGACGATCAGAAGAGGTACACCTCTTTTGACATTTTTATCGTTTTGCATATGTATCTGATTTATATTTATCAAAATAATTAAAAACGAAAACAGAAAATTGAACCTAGACTCTTGAAAGAGGAAATAATTGTTGGCTTGTGGTTCATATATATTTGCTGTTTACGCCATGAGATTCAACGATGCTAATTTATAGAACCCTCTGTCTAGCATGCTAATTCTCAGTGGCATTAAATCCGATAATTCTGGAAAAATCTTCGGTGTAATAGTCTTTGTTCCTATATCATTTACTCTAGGTGGTGCAAAGTAAGCTTCTAATCTCTCTCTCTCTCTCTCTCTCTCTCTCTCTCTCTCTCTCTCTCTGAGAATACTGTAAAGAAAGTCTAAGAAAAGAAGAGAAGAGAGACGAATGCTGGTGAGCTGATCGTCGCTCTCGTCTCACTGCATGAGTCTAAGGAAAGAAGATTAAGATAGAAAGAAAATGTTGAATCAACCTTCATTTACGCTACATAGGAATGGAGATATTAGAATAAACGTGACTAAAAAATTCTCTCTCTAAAAAAGAAACATGCGCGTGCGACCAGCTCCACTTTCGGCGCCGAAAAAGTTTCTCTTCTCCAATCATGCTATCTCCACCAGTCACGCCTGCAAATAATTTTCTCCGGCCACCGTCCGGAGTACCATTTTCTTCGATGGATGCAATTAATGAGTTTCTTTTCCCTGAGATCTTGCCTGATTTCTCTCACCCACTGCAAGTCCCGAACACGTCTCCGCCTTCGTCTGCACCTTCGACAAACACCCATGGCGATTCTCTGCACCACACTCGTTCTCATCAGTTGCACCAGGTTCAACCTTCCTCAAACTTGAGTTTGCCCCTTGCACATGATATCGCTGCTACTCCTTCAAACACCCCGACGACCCACGACGACGTTCCGACACTTCTCAAAGATTAAATCTCCTGCAACATACATCGATATCATTAAACAAGCTCCAGTTTTAAAGGTTCCCACACACGACGTTACGGTTACCTCTCCGCTCATTCCTACGAAAAAGGTAATATATTTTCTCTACATATTACTTGATGAAATTTACGAGTCTCGCCGCTATTATGCGAAAATTCGTTGATTGGTCGAACTCTTTATACTAAGGGCAACAAACCATTGAATATTACGCAGCTTGGGATATTACAATATTCATTTATAAATTCTCCTTTCCGTCTTATTTCGCTTGGGATATTACAATATTCATTTCGCTAATCTTCCTGATAGGGATATTGTTTGGAGAAAACGTTTTTACTCTTTGTCCCCAGGAACATTTCGATTGCGACGACGGGCCGATTTCGATCCCGATAACACTACCACATCAATAAAGACAAGTTTGGGTGCGAATTTTTGGACTAAGTTGGGAGTCGGCATCCCGAGGTCTTTATTGGGGATTGCCCGAGCCATTGGCTCTCCCATTAAAATTGACGATAACACTCTTTCCGGTTGATGGATCATTTTGCTCGGGTTCTTGTGGATGTCGATTTGAGTTCGACTTTACCCGAGAAGATGATGATCGAACGTCATGGCACTCGGGATTTGTTTTCTTTCATTATGAACGTCTTCCGGATTTTTGCCGTCATTGTCAAATAATTGGTCATTTAACGCCATTTGCGAAAAATAACAAGCTGGACAACAACCGCCAGTTAGGGTCGTAGCTTTCTCGGAATCCAAAACCTAATCGTCGAGGGAATATGGTGAATACTACTAAGGATTTGGGTCATCGGGAAAAATTTGAACATCTGATTTGAGAGGTTGACCTCATAAAAGGAGTGATACTCAAATCTCCTTTCGAGGTAATTCCCCTTCTATTTCTCACCCTTCTACTTCTAATGCTTTTGCTATAATTGATGGGATGGTTGGAGATAATATTGAAATGGATGATGTTCATGTGTTGCCAATGGAGACGGTTGCACATATTGATGGCCCATTTTGGCGGCGAGGCGGGTCGACTCGAGGATTTGGTTGATGCTTGTCATACCCCCGTGTTGATACTTTAATGGGTAATAGGCATGATAGTCGACGCGTTGGGAATACAATTGGGAATATTGATCTTCTATTTTACAAGGATGTCAATCTTTGATCCCATTTTCCTCGTCGCACAACTCGGATAATTCTTCTCGTGGATATCTTAGCGGACAAAAACTCCGGAAATTCGACAAAAGCTTTACATTGTCCGAAAGGGGGTCCTTCTAGGCGGCCATTAGGGTTCTGTCGGGGAATCGAAAATCGGAATGCTATGAATATTGTAGCTACTAGATCATGGGGTGATGAAGTTGAGGAGGAATCCCACGATAATCAACTCGCTCTGCATGGGAGCCGATTGCTAATAAATGAATATTCTTCACCGAACGTTCGAGGATTTCGAATGATCTCTCGAAAAGCTATCTTCGCCAAGATCGCTTTCTTATCAAGCCAGATTAGCTTTGTGCGTGGAACCTAAAACAGATAACTCGCCTATTCATTCTTCTTTTTGGTCGGCCATGGGATTATCTATTCGGCGGTTAACCAGGCCTGGCATGCTTTCTAATATTTGGATTCTTGTTTCGCTCGTTTAATTTCGGCCTTTGTGTTACATATGTCGGATCAATTGGTTTTGTTGAAGCGAGTTTATCGGTAGGTAATTTCCGTGATCGGTTTTGTGCGTGGGCATCTTCTTATGTGCTTGTCGTGATCTTTGGCGGGATTTGTTGGCCCATCTGAGCTCTAATTATCTTGTCGTGGGGATTTCAATGCGGTGTTGGGTGCTCGTGAACGTCGTAGTTTGCATGCCCACTAATGTGAATTCTGTCGGAATTTTTGAGCTTTATTGAGGATTACCAATTGATTGACATTCCTTCTTCCTCGTCATAAATTTACTTGGAAGGGTCGTATGCACACGGATAATCATGTGGAATCTCGTATTGATCGGTCTTATGACGAGAGGATTCTTGGGTTTATGGGATGTGGTACGCGTTGCCACGTGTTGCCTCGTCTGATGTCGGACCATCATCCTATTTCTATCACTTGTGAGGACACTTCTTTGTCAGTCCTGGGCACCTTTCCTAAGGTTTGAAACATGTGGACTCTTGATGAGTTTTATGCGGTGATTAGCGATTCTTGGCTTTGCCGATCTTCTCCCGATTCTCCGTAGGGTAGGATTAAGGTAAGCTTAAACGCGCTTAAAGCTCGTCTTAAGGTGTGGAATGCGGATGTTTTTAGCAATGTCCTTCAAAAAAAGAGTCCATTCTCTCTTCCATTGCCTCGATTCAGGATATCATTGCATTTGATGGTTATTCAAGAACTTTTTTGTCGAGGGTGGAGTCTAACGCATGTTAGGTGAGCTATTGAAGCGAAATATGAGATGTTACGTCAAAGAAGCCGTATTAATTGGCTTAAGGATGGGGACCGCAATACCACATTTTTTCAACGTCTCGGCTAAGATTCGTAGATGTCGGAACTCCATTTCTTTCCTTGTTATTGATGGAGAGCTTTGTAGAGATTCTGCTATTATTGCGGACCATGTCATTCAATCTTACGAGAACCTTTTCACAGCGTCTTTTGCTCCTACATCACACTCATTAGCCTGGATTTCCTCTCTTATTGGCCTTGAGGTCACCATGGCTCATAATCGGACCACTTTACTAGTCGCCCGACATACGATGAAGTTAAAAATGCGGTCTTTGATATGGACCACATGTGAGCGCTCCCCGCCCCGATGGATTTCTGGGGAAATTCTACCGGTTTTGCTTGGGAAGTGGTTTCGACGATGTGGTGCATGCCGTTCAACATTTTTTTGATACAGCGTGATTCCTCCCGGCTTAATTCTAGTTTTGTGGTGCTCATCCCCCAAGATTCCGTGAGGGCGATTAAAGTTGATCATTTTCGCCAATTGTTCTTAGCAATTTTTTGTTTAAAATTATCACTAAAAATCTTTCCTCCAAAGTGGCCCCGATCACGACATCTATCATCTCTCATGTTCGGTTTGGTTTTATTGCGGGTCGTCGTATTCATGATTGTGTCTCTATCATGACGGAGTGCATTAATTGTTTAGATCGTCGGGCGTATGGTGGTAATATGGCCATCAAGTGGACATTCGCAAAGCTTGACACCCTTTCTTGGGATTTCTTGTTGCACGTTTTGAAAGTTTTTGGTTTTTCGGATAGGTTTCGTGGTTGGATTAGTAGCATTCTTGATCGCTAGACTCTCGATTCTTTTGAATGGTTCGCGGTTGGGTATTTTGGTTGTTCTCAAGAGTCCGCTCGAGGATCCTCTGTCTCCGCTTCTTTCTCGCATTCTTGAGGAGGTCCTGAGTAATCTTATTAGTCAACAAGTTCAATCACATGCTCTTTTGTGGGTATTCGGTTTGCCGCGACATTTCTTCCCATCTCATTTGTTATATGCGGGCGATGTGATTATCTTCTCGCCAGGCTTCCAAAGCCAATCTTTGGCATTCTCGCGCATTATTTGAATATGAGCAAATTTTCAGTCAATATGTTAATCGGGACAAGTCTACCATTTATTTTGGTAAATTTGTGCGTCATAAGCGGGCTATTCTTCGTCTTTATTAGGATGCGGGAGGAAGTCCGCCTTTTACTTATTTGGGGGTTCCGCTCTTCGGGGGGAGTTCTGACGGATGCATTTGGAACCTATTGTGGATCGTCTTATTTGCAAATTCATGGCGGAAAGGGCATTCCCTTTCTATGGCGGGTCGTGGTCTGCTTGGTTAATTCATGATTTTCGATTCGGTTGTCCACTCAATGATGGTCTATAAGTGGCGATCGCTCTCATTCGTCGTTTGGACCGAGCCGCGCGCAATTTTATTTGACTAGACATCACAAAGAAGGGTTTGTTCTTGTTTCTTGGGTACATATGTGTGCTCCTACTCTTGAAGGTGGTTTGGGCTTGCGATCGATCTCTTCTATGAATGCATCCTTTATGATGCGCATGGCTTGGGATATTTTGGCCGGGATCGTTAGCGGCTTGTTTCCTCCGGAGCGATTTTTGGATCGGTCTCTTGAGCCAAAGGCCTCTCCGATTACTTTTTCACTTTGGTCGGGTTTTCCATACATCTCCTCTCAAGAGAGACTCGTTGGATTATTGGGGATGGCACCTCTATATCATTTTGGTGGGATAATTGGCTTGCTATCGTATTGCGAGATAAGATGGGTGTTCTGTCGGTTTCGTAAGAAGAGATTATCTCGGACGGTTTCTGATTATTTAGTTGATGGTGTTTGGCACTTCACTTCTTTGTTCATTCCGAATTGTGAGGATATTGTTATGGACATTTTGGGTATGCTGTTGTGGGTGGGGATGATTCTCGTGTGCTGGTCTAGATCGGTTCCTGGCTCTGTTTCTTCTCGTATAGCTTATTGGCATCTTCACACGAGTTTTCCAAATGTTCGTTGGGGTAAGTGGCTCGCATCCTGGTATACCGACACGACGATCTATGTTAGTTTGGCGCTTGATTCATAACAAGTTTCCTCTCAAGGGGTCAATTGCGGCGCGGGATTTCTCGTCCTGCGGTTTGTCGCTTTGTTTTCGGCATTCGAGGATCTCGACCACTCGCTTTTTGGGTATCTGTGTCCGTTCGATTGGGAGTACTTCACGAGCTTTATTGTGCGGTTGGATTTTTCCTCTCGGCATATGGGGAGTCATTCTTGAGTCCGGAGGTTAAATGAAGCTCTCAAATTCTCTTTTTGTGGAAGTTAACGTTGATTACTTTTCTTTGGGTGATATGGTCTTGTCGTAAATAGGGCTGTTTTTTGAGGACTCAAGTTCTCGAATGTTGCTATTCGTGGTCGTTCTCTCTTTTATTAGGGAAGACGTCATGCTCCTATGGGTTTCATGCATAATGATTGCAATGATCTTTTCATTTTAAGGATGTTGGGTATTTCGGGATGTCATCGACGACTAAATCCCCATATTAGTCCGTTGGAATCTTCCTCCTCCAGCCGGGATTAAAATTAACATAGATGGGAGCGCCCCGGGTCTCCTGGGGATTCTCGCGTGTGGAGGCGTTTTAAAGTAATTGTCATGGTTTTCGTTCTTGGTTGTTTCACTTTGCACCTCCCAAGACGGGCTTCGCTTTTCTGCGCGTACCACGGGGGCCATCACGGCTTGTGAAATTGCTCGATAATAAAGGATGGCATTCATTTGCTTGAAGCCGATTCTTCATATGTCATTTCGATCTTCTCTTCCTTCTCATTGGATGTTCCTTGGGTGCTTAGAGGCGACTTTTACTCTTATTTCGTCGCCTTCGCTTATTCATTTTCGGGCTTCCCACGTTTTTCGTGAGGCCAACCTATTCGATGTCCTTGCTAAATGCAGACTTATATGTGGGTAACATTTGGTGGGATGTCGCTCCTAATTTCCTTCGTGATGTTATTGCTACTGATCGTACTTTACTTTACCATATCAGATATTAGTTTGTTGTTTTCATTCAGCCATGCAACCGGCTTGTGGTTGTTTGCCTTGGTTTTGTTTGAATTTCTTTTTATTTGGGGTACTCTTTTTCCTTCTAAGGGTTTTTCCCACAAGGGTGGGTTTTACCGTAGAAGGTTTTAACGAGGCCTCATCTCAGGCTAGCTGATCGGTTTTGTGATCGGCATTCTCTTTTTCTTTATTATTTTATTTTGGCCTTTGGCCTTTTACTTAAAAAAAAAATTACTCTAGGTGGTGCTTTGCAATTTCGTTATTCATTTGTCATGACATTTCCTTCATCAAGCTAAAAACCAAGCTTCTGAGCAACTATTTTTAAGTTCCAACCTTTTTATCATATGGTAACTGTTCTTGGGATTGACCATAATGTCAGTAGTGTGCACGATTGGCAATAATATGGAACGAACTAGGCCTACTTTTGACATGAGATTATGCTTACCTAGAAATATTTGCTGGGGATGAACTGTGGCAAAGAGCAAACCAAAACCGAAACTTAGATTTCAAAAGTTAAAAGGCACCGGTTTACACTGGTTGATAATATTTTGACACCAAGTATCCTGACTTTAGGTGAAAATTATAACCCTATCTAACCCAAACTCAATATAATATCTGTGGTGTAATGAATGCAAGGGCTTAAAATTTGAAGCATTTCTTTATCGCATCTCTTTCTCTAGATGTATAGACATTTAGGCAGCCAGCACAAGTACGAACCCTTATGATATTTCGGTTGGTTTTTATGTTATATGTTGAAGGAGACTCTGAGAGGTATTGGTTGAAATGAAGAAATAACTGCTTATCATGATTGAATTTGAGCCTCGATTGGGATTCTGTTTAATTGAAGAAGTAACTGCTTATCATGATTGAATTTTAGCCTCGATTGCGATTCTTGGATTTTGTGCTTCTAGTAACTAGTAAGGGATTTGGGGTCCGTTGGAGAAGATAGATTAAAGGGTGCTTGTCATCAATTTCATTTTCTATTATGATAAACGGAAGGCCTAGAGGAAAATTTAAGGGGGTGAGAGGTTTATCCACTATCCCCTTTTCTTTTTACCTTAGTGGTTGATGTTTTGGGAAGGTTTAGTAGTTAAAAAACTCTTTCCAATATGAGGGGTTTTGTGGTGGGCAGGGATATGGTGGAACTGAAGCATTTCACCTCTAGTTTGCAAATGAGACATTGTTCTTTATTAAGAATGAAACCCATGTGAGGTGACTGTTAAGGTGATGGAGTTATTTTGCAAATATGTCAGGACTAAAAGTCAATATGGAAAAGAGCATGTTGTTGAGTATTAATTTGGATGAGGGTGAGATTAGACTAGAGAGATTAGCAAACGAGATAGGATGTGAGATAGGTGAGTGGCCTTTAATATATTTAGGAAAATCTGTGGGGGTAATCCTTTAAATGCTTCATTTTGGGAACGAGTTTTGGCAAAGGTTTCAAGGAGATTAGCGGGATAGAAGAAGGCATACCTATCTAGGGGAGGGAGGTTAACATTAATATCAACATTGTCGGATGCAATTCCCATTACATAAAATGGAAAAAGAAGTAAATTATAAATGGCAATTAAACTAAAGAATAATAGAGAATGAGAAATATGAAATGTAAGAAAAATTAGTTGAAATTATTTTTTTTGATATATTATTACATTAACACCTCATATAACCACCCAAACTCATAAGCATAGTGCAGGAGGGCATTTTTGGGGTGCAAAATTGGTCAAAACCAAAAACTGGATGATATAGGTATTTCCAAAAGAATTCCACAATTTTTCCTGGCATACCAAATTCTAGCCCCAAAAATTGCAAAGGGGGGCCTTTATCTTATTATCCCTTATTCTACATTAATGGTTTACGTACAGATTACCTTATCATGACTATAATTGCAAATGATGAAATAAAATGTGATTACCGTTATTACTTTTGTGGAAATACTGAATAAATGACCTTTACATACATCCTAGTTTGTCTCTTGGAGGATTAGTTTTGAAATCTAGATCCGTTGTTCCCTCGTGACCAGAAAGGCATGATACGGTGAACATCATTTGAGACGCAGGTAATCAATCCTTCATGACGTCGGCATGTTTGTCTAAAAATGGACTGTGCCAATGGGTCGAGAGAGCAGTCCTGTCTAGTACTTTCAACTATGTTATTACAAATTCTATTCAGTTATTTATTTATTTATTTATTGGTGTTTTGGATGAAAATCTGGAGTTCTTTTTAGATACTCGAAGTACGGAATGAAAAGAACGCCTAAAAGTGGCTGCAGTCCTGCGACTGGGGATTGCTTATCACCACCTATCCTCCATATGCGACTAAACAAGCCACATGATCCACCCGTGATCATACTGTAGAGATCTGTAAATTCTAAACTAAATTCTTTGTATAGGTCTACTAGTAATAGGTTGATATAAAATGAACTCTACCGGATTTTGGTATGGAAGCCAAAAATGGTTATATATCCAGCTACGCTTGTGGATAAGGAACTGAATCTCAAGCCATAAATGGACGGAATCCCTATAAGAGGTAGATAGTATGGTAGAAAGAAATACAAAAAAAGGTGATCAATCACAGGAGCCTTAAATAATTTTTTTTTTATATTGCATGCAATATAAGTATACACGTGGTGCTTACTTTTGTGACTAATATTGCAATTTTGTGAGTCATGTAACCTTCATGTCACGATTACTCCATCTATATAATTTATTTCACTGGGTCCCTAACTCGTGAGTTTATATGTATTGACAGAGGTTACATTAACAAGTACTATGAATCATATTAATGTTATTTGTTAGCAATTTATTGGTTCATAAATGAGTTTAAAATCAATTGTACTGCATAATGTTGTAATATTCAGGACACAACCCATCATACAAAAACATGTTTATGACCTGGCATTCACTTGTTCGTATGTGAATAATTTTTTGAATGTTGTATAAATTTACATCACTCGGACTTGTAACCCCAAAAGATTTTTTTTTTTTTACGTTTCTTTTCTCTTTGTACAATTGTGCTATATTTTTGGTTGTTAACAAATCTATATATATGTTACTTGTTGAAGATACTACGAGCTGGGACCGGACGATCCTCCGTACGCTGCCAAGTTTTACGATTGTTGTGGAGCTGAGGATATAGAAGCACCAGGCTGCACCACTAGTTTTCATATTTCATACGATGATGAGTAAAGTAAAGAAAGAGGCTTCCAAGTTCCAATACCCTAAATGCAGTGAATAGTATATCTCATGAAGAAAGGAACATGAATCTCGTGAGGTGAGGAGGATATAACCTTTTGTAGTTGAAGCTGGCATGTGAATAAATGATGATATATAATATATGGGATCATGAAAAAGAGGAACATGCCCTCCATATCAGGTTGTGGTGGTGGTGGTGGTACACCTTTTCTTAGCCTGTCCCCACGTTTGCACACTCTGTCATTTTTGATAGATATCACCTCCATGTGCATGGCTTATTGGCTGCTTCTTTTTTAATATCTATTTAAAAGCCTAAAGGGACATATACAATTGTATATCATATATATATATATATATATATATATATTTTTTTTTTTTTTTTTGAGTCAATTGTATATCATATATGGTGTGTTAACTTAGTGTCAATACATTTGATTTACTGCGTTTAGCTTCCAATTTGTGATATGCTACTATACCCGCATATATATTGTAGACAACATGTCTCTTATAAGACGGTCGCATCAGATTGCACTTTTAGTGTAAAAAATGATATTTTTAGTGTAAAAAGTGATATATTGTCTGAGTACACTTAATTTTAATGCATTCAAATATGGTATCATTTTTTACTAAAAGTATCTTTCGTCGCACCGTGCGACTGTCTTACACAAACTTTTGTGTATTGTAGATATAATAGTTGCAAATTAGATGGGGTAGAAGAAAAGACAGGAAGAAGTTAGGAGGGGAGTCTTTTTCTATATATAAATGATGGTTTGAGCTGTCTGTGACTCTGGTGTTATTATATATGTATGCATGCGCTATGCTGTCATTGTGGATTTATGATTGATCAGCTGGCGGCCGCTGGGTAGATTTAGCTTTGCTTATTGCTGTAAATATATATTACCAGTGCCCACTGGGATTTAATTGATTTATATTTAATGTTCCCTTAATATTTGTTTCTATTTTATAAATTGTACTATTAAAGGAATATTTGACTATTTGTGAAACAAACACAAATCGTAACATGATATTTGCAATTCTGAAAGATAACTAAAATTTTATTATGATTACATTAAACTTCAAGAATGGTTTTTTGTAAGTTATCTTATTAATAATCTGGTTAATGCAAAGAAAGTCAATCGCCATCTAGACGACTGCTAAGTCACTGCCACCTGAGCTATCCTACCACATCACCGGGCTATTGGACTGCACCATGGTTAGATTTTTCAAAACCTTTAAAGGCTCTTCGTGACGATACGTACATACGAGTTAACAAGATGGTGGTGTGATATTTGTGGAGTTGTAAGAAACACGCCAACCCTCATGGCACCAAATCAAATCTTAATAATAATAATGATTAGATTCAAGTTGATGCAAGCAGGAACTTAATAGGGTTAGTTCCCATGTCAACTCCTCAGCTTCCCATCAAATTCAATTCACAGAATTAACCTCTATTTAATATTGGTATTCTTGCTCCTACTAATAATACACTTTCTTTTGGCTTGCAACTTCCATGACTTGCTAACTAACATGTAAAAGCAACGGACTTAATGTGTTAAGTAATCTTTACTCTTTAATTAGTCTTATCGAATTAGTAAAAATGAGGTTTCAAATCTCTCTAGTTAAGAGGTATCGGATTTTCAATCCCACAATTTAATTTGTTTATTTTAATTAAAATTTCTTTCTTTTTTAAACTTATGCTTTTAATTTTGATATTGAACATTAATTATATTTAAGGAATTTACTATTGATATATTGATGTATTTGAAACCAATTTTTTTTTTTAAAGTGGTTATAAAATACAACATACAGAATGTGTAACTTATATAGCTTTTATATATTGAAGAAGATAAAACTGCTGCCATGGAGGAGCTGCATTTCAGCAAACTTGCCCTAAATTTGGATAAAGTTAAATATGGGATTGGAGTTGATTTTGAATTAATGTAGAGTAATAAGTTTTCACAAATTAAACGCTTAAAACACCTTTTTTTTTTTCCTTTTCAAAATTCAAATCCCATACCATTCACCCCCTCCTATTAAATGAATTACATTGCACCTTTATGAATTTCTTAAAATACACATTCTCAACTTAAAGAAAAAAAAAAGGTAAAAAAAGAAGCTAGTCTAATTGGAAAATAGCCAATAATATGTCATTTCATAGTTTCATCTTAAAAGGAAAAAAATATAATTAGCAAAGAACCAAATTACATTAATTCATTAAAGTGACGATTTTGCCCCCAAGAAAAATAGCTCAATTGATAAAGGATTTAGGTGATGTATTGTCCGCTACGCTGATACCACAACATGGATGTTTGAATTCTCTTGATAAGGAAGATGAAGATTTAAGATTTCATGTGTGTTTCAATCTAAAGCAATTTCGTTTGATCCTGACTCGTTTAGCCATATTATCGATTTACCTCATCTACGAAGCTTTAGAGGCGGGACAATGTGATACATCCTTTTTTTTTTCTTTAAAGTGACGATTTTAATTTTTTTCCTTGGGTGGTCATTTTGACCTAAATGCTGAAAAAAAGCACGACACTCGCCTCACAGTCTCCATAGGTCTTTTCCTTTATCTGTCTCTGACAAAAGGTTTTACACAAGAGAAGCGCTTTTACAGGAAGCCCAGTAGGGGCAATTCCGTAAATTACATCTGCAAAAGTTTTAGAGAGAGAGAGAGAGAGAGACAAGAAAAGGGCAAGAAATAGAAAGCAGTTGTGGTCACTCTGGACCAGAGCACACCAACCCAAATCATTTTTTTTCTTCTTCTGTAAATTCTTCTCCATAACCACAATCTATACACTGTAATTGATCAATTGATATAGTGTATATCTCCAAAGAAAAACACACACTTACTCAGAAAGATCAGAGTGGCATTATATTCTCTTGTACAAGACGAACAATGTTGGCATTTTAGTAAAATAACCGTCTCCTAATCGAAGGATTTTAGCTTCTTTACTCATATTTGCTGCAAAAGATTGTTGCTGTGCATCATGTCTACCAAGTCCAAGTAAGTGCGGTTTTGTTTGTGGATCTGATGTGCGGTTTTCTTAGTTGAGTGTTTTTTTTTCTTTTTTTTTGGCTAGATCCTAGTTCAATAAACTGAATCTGCTATTTGATTCGTGATCCGATGTCTATTTTGATTGTAGTCTCAAAATCAATTTGGAAACTCTCATTTGATGACTAGTGGTTTATGGATTCTGTAAACTGTTTGTTTTTTGACGTTATACTGTTCGTCAAAAACGATTTGGGGGTGTATTTCTTCCACATAAGTGAATGCTCTGGATCCCCAAGTCCAGAATGCAACTTTTTCATAGTTTCCTTTTGAGATGAGTTCATTTTTTCATGCGCAATGACTGAATTTCTAGATCTCTCATCGTCGGTTTCTCATTTTTGAAGTTGACAACTATCTATTTCTGTTTACATAGATCTGCTCTTTCTGAAACTCCCAACACTAAAGTATCACCGGCAACTCCCAATGCTAAAGTATCACCGGCAACTCCTCGTGTCAGCAAGTCTAGCAGGGGAGTAGCTAAATCTGATGCTGATTCAGCTTCTCCCCTGCAAAATTCTCGCCTTTCAATTGATCGGTCTCCAAGATCTGTGCCGTCTGTTCCATCAAAGCCTACAGTGGGACGGTCTCCTAAACTCGGCACTCCACCTGATGTAAGTTTCAGCAAATTTCTAATGGAATTATGCATTATTTTGTCTGGTTTAATTTGGTAATAATTAGTGGTTGAAATTGCAAATGTTGGATGATGGGGCTATAAATTGAGGTGCTTATGCAGGTTCAAGATTGGGACTTTTACCTAAGACATGATAATATAAATCTATCTAAATTATTAGTGGTTGGAAATTGCAAATGTTGGAGGATGGGGCTTTACATTGAGCGCTTATGCAGATTCTTCAATTCACGAGTACAAATTAATGCAGAATTGAGACTTCTACCTAAAGATATGATAATATATTTCTCTATTTAAATTATTAGGAAGAGAAAAAGACATTTCCAATACTGAAGCATTACTAGTTCTGATCTGCATTGTTTGTTAATGTGATCTTCTGTTCATTCCTCTCAGAAAAAGCCGACTCGCATTTCGAAACCATCAGAGCTTCAGGCTGAAATAAATCTAGCTCAGGAAGATCTGAAGAAGGCCAAGGAGAAATTGGTTTTGGTTGAGAAAGAAAAAGAAAAGGCTGTTGACGAATTGAAAGAAGCCCAGAAATTGGCTGAAGAAGCAAATGAGAAGCTTAGGGAGGCATTGGTGGCTCAAAAGCGAGCAGAAGAAAATTCCGAGATTGAAAAGTTTCGAGCAGTTGAGATGGAGCAGGCAGGCATTGAAGCAGCTCAGAAGAAGGAAGAGGAATGGCAAAAAGAGCTCGAAACAGTGAGAAACCAGCATGCTATGGATGTGGCTGCTCTTCTATCTGCCACTGAGGAAATTCAGAAGGTGAAGCAAGAACTAGCTATGACGTGTGATGCAAAAAACCAGGCACTCCGCCATGCTGATGATGCAACACAAATAGCTGAGGCTCATGCTGAAAAAGTTGAAGCTCTTTCTGCTGAATTGGCCCACTTAAAATCTGTGCTTGAATCTAGAGTCACGATGGAGGCCAATGAGAACAATAAGTTTGTATCAGAATTGAAATTGGAGATAGAATATCTGAGACGAGAACTTGAAATGGCGAAAACTCTTGAGGAGAAATTGGCAGAAAAAGAGGCTACCTTAGAGCAACTTAATGTCGACCTGGAGGCCGCAAAAATGGCTGAATCTTATGCTCGAAATTTAGTGGATGAGTTGCATGAAAGGGTAGAGGAATTAGCTTCTCAGGCTGAGCAAGCAAAGAGATTAGAGAGATCTGCGTCAGAATCTCTGGAATCTGTCATGAAACAACTGGAAGGTAGTAATGATTCGTTGCATGATGCTGAATCTGAAATTGCAGCACTTAAAGAGAAAGTCGGCTTGCTGGAAATCTCAATTCGAAGACAAAAAAGGGATTATGAGGAATCTGAAATCCTCCTTGAGCAGGCTAAAGAAGAAGCTTCTGAAATGGCGAAGAAGGTTGAATCTCTTAAGGCTGAGCTTGAAACAGTTAAAGAAGAGAAAACTCAGTCTTTAAGCAATGAGAAGCTTGCGGCTGCCAGTGTCCAAACACTATTGGAAGAAAAAAACAAGCTCATTAATGAGTTGGGAACTTCCAGAGATGAAGAAGAGAAAAGCAAGAAGGCATTGGAAAGTTTAGCTTCTGCCTTACATGAAGTTTCTTCAGAAGCAAGAGATGCGAAAGAGAAGCTGTTGTCTCTTCAAGTTGAGCATGAAAACTATGAAACACAAATAGAAGATCTGAAGCTTGTTCTGAAAGCAACAAACGAGAAGTATGAAAGCATGCTCGATGATACAAAACACGAAATTGATGCTCTCACTAGTTCAATTGAACAGTCAAAGCATGATTACCAGAACTTGAAGGCTGAGTGGGAGCAGAAGGAGCTTCATTTGACGAACTCTATGAAGAAATCTGAAGAAGAGAACTCTTCTATGGAAAACGAAATCAATAGGCTTGTCAATTTGTTAAAAATGGCCGAGGAAGAAGCTTGTGCGACAAGGGAGGAGGGGGATAGTTGGAAAAAATCCTTTAAAGAAGCTGAATCAGAGGTTGTTTACCTAAAGGAAGTCCTTGGGGAAGCAAAGGCTGAGAGCATGAGGTTAAAAGAGGGTTTGATGGACAGAGAAAATGAACTGCAGAACATTCTTCATGAGAATGAGGAGCTGCGGAAAAGAGAAGCCGCTTCTTTAAAGAAGGTTGAGGAATTATCTACGTTGCTCGAAGAAGCTTTGGCTAAGAAGCAAGGAGATGAAAATGGTGAGCTGACTGATAGTGAAAAAGAATACGACATGCTTCCAAAAGTGGTGGAGTTTTCCGAACAAAATGGCACAGGAGATGTGAAGCCTAAGGTGGAGCCACCTGTACCTGTAGAGGAGAAGAAGCTAGCTGAAGCTAACGATGTTTTCGTTGATGAATCTGTTGAGAAAGCTTCTGAAGTGGAGAATTCAAATGGGAAAGTAAAAGAAAATGATAAAGAAAAGGACAATTCCGATTCTACAGAAGTTGATCTTAAAATGTGGGAAAGCTGCAAGATAGAAGAAAAAGATTTCTCGCTTGAGGGAGAGGCAGAGCAGGAATCATTCGAGGATGAGGTGGACTCGAAAGCCGATGGCGTGGACAGCTATGACCAAGTGAATGGGCTATCGTCAACTGAAAATCTCGACAATGGTGGAAGCTCGCCATCAAAGCAGCAGAGTCAGAAGAAGAAGAAACCTTTGCTTCGTAAGTTTGGAAACCTACTGAAGAAGAAGAGCACAAGCACAACCAATCAGAAGTAAATCGTCGGCTATCTATTATGTTTCTATTTGCCTTGCCTTAGGAGGTATACTGGATTTTTATATTGCAGCTGAGTATGTTTTGTCAATGCTTTGCTTCATTTTTTCTTTGGTTTTTTCTTTTTTCCCCACCTTATTAGCCCTCATAGGGTCTGAATATGAAAGGCTTGTATCATCTTTAGATTTATTTTTTTTCCCCTAACTGTCTCACAATGTGATTAGCCATGAGTCTCGTGTGTGTGAGTTTATTTTGTAAACTTTGTTCTTTATCTAAATTCCATTAAAAAGGAGAATCTTGTCTTTTAAACTATGTTTGATTTGCTTCTTGGGTGGATGTTGTATACAAATTAACCCTGGTATGTTGTGTAATTATACTATGGTGTCCTGATTTAGATATGGGTGCTCTGTAGTGGAAGAGTTGGAATGAGCATTTCTGTGGATGATGACTAAGGTGTTTTTTTTTTTTTTATAAGTAAAGGCACAGGGCCGAAAAATAAATAAAATGAGAAAAATGAAGTTGATAAGAAGGCCAATCAGCTAGCCAATATGGGGGATATAGGGGCCTCGTTAAAATCTTCCAAGGCAAAACTCACTCTTGTTGGAATAACCCCTGGATGGAAGGAAAAAGAGTACTCCCGAACGAACAAAAGTCAATAATGTATTACCGAAAGTAACCACAAGCCAGTTACCTAGCTGAATGCCAAATAAAACAGAAATGTTAGGCAAGACTGAAATGCATTAAGCCAACATGGTGATTCTTGGTTATCTTGGTCCAACGAAAAAGAAAAACCAAAAAAAAAAAAAATTGAGCTACTTACCAAAGTGAATGTTATTATTAAGCATTTTGTGTGTTTCTTTGGGTCTATGGCTCTATGCTTAAATCTGGTTTTATTTTTCTTGAAACTCATACTGCACTTTCTGAATATTTTTCACTGCAAAAAGAATAATAAGTTTAAAGTATAGCCCAAACAACTTTTGGGACGTTGTGAAATATGTTCAAAATTCAAACCTGCAATGTACCTACCAGTCAGTCAGTATTCCCCCTCTATATGCAGTTGGGAATCATGCATCAATTAAATTCCAGAAAAAACCATGAATCATTTAAAAATGTTTTATTGAAATTATCATCATACACTTCTTGAAAATTATTATTACTTTTGTCATGTTTATTTTTATATGTGTTTCTTATGTCATACTTTTATCTAATATATATATATATATATATATAATTATATGTTAGCAAAAGAAAGATTATTTGTTGGAGTGTGTTCCAATTATGCTTGGATTCTTGCTTCCAAAACATAAAAAAAAAATTATGCTTGGATCTTGATTTTAGTGTAGGAAAGAAAAAGCGAAAAAGTAAAAGTAGGATTGAGGGAGCTGGGACGTTTAAAATTGTAAAGAGATTAATAATTTTTACATATATAGATAGAAATACCAGTAAAAACTGTTATCTATAAAATTGCAATGTAGTATAGAAAATTGCATTTTTAGTAATGCTATATGTGTACTGGTAAGTGAAATTAAATTGGATATAAAATTTCTTTTTACATTGAAACAAAGTCATTGGATAACATTTCTTTCGATAATCCAAACAAAGCTTTATTTTTTATTATGTAGAAATCACTGCGACTAGTTTAAGTTACATATTTTAATTTTGCAAATAATAATAATTAATATTATTGTGTTTTATAAAGTTGTGATTTTAATGAATAATAATATACTTTAATGCATCATCTCTAAGTGTGTAAACTTTACTCGGCTCTTTATAATTTTAGTACTTCCTAAATCCTACTTCCTTAGTCGGTCAGGCCTTAAAGCTTAAACCTAAATTTCCGAAGAAACAAGGAACAATTTATTATTTCCTGCTTCATTATCTATTGAGATAATAAATTTAATCAACTTAGAAAAATAAGGAAAAACCCTGAGTTGGAGAGTAAAGCTTAGTGAAGTATGTGGGTGGCGGTGATATGCGGTCTGTTTCTCTGCCTCATAGTGAAGCTCTTCTTCTACGAAGACGACACCCTCCTCGATCTCGATTCCTCCCACGCCAGTGCTCTCTTCACCGTCGCCAAAAGGTTGTTAATCTTCCCACTTTTGTTTTAATCCTCGTGAAATTGATCGAGTTTTTTCGATTTCAAATTTTGATTTTGGATTTTGGCTCTTTTGTGTGTTTGTTATGTGTGGTGTTGTGATCCAGACTGGAAAAACTATATCATGGAAGCAAAGTCTACGTTGGCATCCAAATTCCAGATGCTGATTCCGCTTCTCGCCTGAATATCGATCTTGTTCTCGTCACTAATCAGTACTTCTTTCTTCCTTGTTCTTTTTTTCTCATTTACTTTTTGGTATCTTATTCAATTACTACGTCATTCTATTGCAGATTTTAAGTTATATTTCCCTCTTATTATGTGGAAAGTATTTATGTTTAAGAAATTGAATAGTTGGATGGATGTGTGTTGAGCTGTTTTCGATCATTTTTATATACAGGGAGGCTGTAGTGATTTCTGTGAAGAATGTATCGGGATTTGTGTCCACCGATGAGGATGGTAATTGGGTCTGTACTGATGGAAAGCACCATAAAACCATCCGCATTCCAAATCCTGTATGTTCCTTCTCATTTCTGGTTGAGAATGTCTTTTTACCATCCATCTAATCTTGAATTCATATTCCTTCTTTTATTAAGAGTGCCCACACTTGTTCTGTAGCATAAGTATATTGCTTCTTTACTGTGAGCCATCTCAATTTTCACATACCTTGCATGCTTTGCCTCATTAAGAATAAGGGTGCTCTGCTGGAATTGTGATAAATTTTGGATTTGCTATGACCTGAAAACTCTGGTAGATGAACTTGTTCATTTTGACCTATTGCTTCCGTTTCCTATGGTGCTCCATGATACCTCGAAAGGATAATTATCCTGCTCCTTGAAGGGTGATAGGACATGAAGAAGAGCTATCTTCACCTGTCTAAGTTTCTTTTTTTAAGTCAAATTTGACATGTATATCTACCCCGTGCAATAGCTATGCACGGTCTGCTCTTGGATTTGTCTTCTTGTCAATTTCAATCATCATTTTGAATTGTTTGGAAGGCCTTTCTGTTTTTTTCTTCCTCTAGCAAGTTGTTAGGCCTTACACCAGTGCGGTAAATTTCTGCAATTCAGGTAGTTGAAACCAAACAACTGGTTTCCATTCTTGAAGAATATCTTGAACAAAGGGGAGTTACTCTTCCAGAAGGATACTTGTCTTGTAAAGTCATATGTCCGAACCCAAGTTTTCGGTATGCTTTCCTTTGTCTCTTTTACAATGTTTTTATGGAGATTAAAAGGGTCCTTTTTTTTTTCCTTCGTAATTTCATCTGCTTCTTTTCTTAACTTAAGAGTTAGATACTTGGTGTATGTTTCGTGGGGTGGATCACTGGTAGGCCACCCTATCATATACATGTAATATCTTTCCAAAAAGATTTCTTCAGGTCTCACCTTTTGTTTGTATATTAACCTTAAGAAGTTGAAAAGATTTGGGTGGTGAGGCAAAACAATCATGGTGTACGGGTATAACATAATTTAACATCTTAGCTGCCACACTTGTTAATTTTGAAGGCTCCTCACAGCCAGCTCCTATACTGTTATGAACATTTCAGAGAAGTATAAATCTCATGACCACTTTGTCAGGTGCTAAGCTGATTCCGAATCCACAGGCAGAGGATTCTTTTTAATGATAAAAATCCTGTTTATGGCTCATGCGTGAATGTTAGAGGAGCTATGAGCTGTATGCATATGTCGGGTTGTTCTTTTTATTCATCATGAAGTAGCATACTATTATATATCTAGCCCAGATTTATCACTCCAATTTCCTTTTCTTGACGTCCGAAAATAAGGTTCTCTTTCCTGAAATGTACTTCTTTTCTCAATTTAAATAATATTAACATTATCACATATACAAAACTTTCACTTTCTAAGTCTTATCTAAATCCCTATGCCAAATCATATTGTATACATAAAATGGCACAGAGGGAATATTGAACAAGGCAAATGATTTTTGGTTTGCATGTAAAGCTCCAACATGCGAGAGGTTTTATGATTTATCTGCCTTATAGACATTAGCGAAGCTTATATACTTAACTCCCTCTGTAGCTTATGTCATAACAAGTCCTGGGGACAATTACCACACTGACTTATTTGTTATTTTGGAAATCATTAAGTTGAAACGATTTCCATGTCTTTGTTAGCCATGTGGAAAGCTATTTTCGGTTATCAGTAAACTTCTTCTTTGCCCATACTCTAATTTTGTTGCCTTCTTGCAGTTCCATTCATTCAGACTCTTTTCCACCTGAGGTCATTACTTATGATCAGTGGACACAATTAAAACCTGAGACAAAAAAATCATATTCTGGATGGATCAAAGGTGTACTTCACGGTGGAAAGGATAAAATGCAGGACTCAATATTTGAGAAGCTTAAATCTGTCCTCAGCACGGTCCCAATTTCAGATAGGTTTGTTCATCTTCAAGCTATCTTACTACTCATACTTGTCTTTCCATTGAATTTAGAAATGGGGAAGAAACATTGGAATATAGCTCTTGTGCATTATGTTGAATTGAGTTTATGGAGTTTGCCTCTGAACAGTCGCTAAAAGGGAAGATGGATTAATAATTTTAGAGCATAAAGAGTTCAAAAGAAAGATCACCCGAAAGATCAGAGATGGTTTTAGAATGAAAATGCAGTTGTGGGTTCTATATTAATCTTTACCAAATTATGATCCTTCATATCTCATTTCCCTATGATCCTATGCGTTAGATTCCATCACGACTGTTCTTCAAAAAATAAACGATTCCATCACGATAGTTAGACTACTATGGATATTTGGATTTCCAGTTTTATGAGGAGTGTTATGCATCACCTGCATCACCTGTTATACTTGTGATGTTTTTTTAAAATTGACAATCACGTGATATAATGCAGGTTAGAGCTCAAAGGCAACAAGTATGTTCTAGGAGAATTTCTTGAGTTCAAAGGGAAACAAGATGATCTCCAGGCATTAAGAAAGATCAAGAGATCAAAAGTCAGTCACGTGAGCATTCAGAAGATAAGCATGTTCGGTTTTGGTATTTCCTCTATATCTTCTCAATGTTTGTAGTTTAATGTGCTTTTGAATTTGAGGTAATACTTTGCAATAGTAGTATTTTATTTGGTGAATCTTTTGTCGTTACATCACATGCAGCTCATTCAACTGTCCAAGTTTTGTATTCTCCTCGTGACTATCGTGTTGAAGGATCTTCACATTCTTCACAGTGGGAGGAAGTGACCGTTAGATCAAGCACGGAGGTAGTTTTCCAACCACAAAATTCTACAAAAACGCGCAAATATAAGATGTCTTCTCTTATTTCCATGTCACTGAGCGCTTGATTATGGAATAATAGCGATGTAGCAGCTCATGAGGTCTGCCCTTTTAGTCGATGTTATACAGTTGTAGGCCGAGTTATGTAAAACTGTTAGTTACTTATATACAGTTAACCTTCCAAGAATGATGTAAGAGATGGTGTTAGGTTAGATACTATTATCATCTTTTACTTGAGAAACCTTGTGACCATAAACAGGGATGTTCAATTATTGCTAAATCAAAGTAGAAAGTGTTATCCATCCTTCAAATACATTGCCAGACCATAATAATAATTATAAATTTCCAAATGAAATAAATACTAGTGAATGATTGAAGGTCTCAGCTGCTGGTGCTGTTATTGTTGTAGTTTTTTTGCAGGTAATCAGCAGCAGCTTGCATAACAGTAACCAGTGGCTGAATGGAAACAAGAGCAGCAGTAGCCTCATCTTTCACCTCATACTCTATCGTTGCTCTCGTGATGCACTCATTCTTCGATCCATCCTTCTCTATCACCTCAAACCGCACCCGGTACATGGTAAAACCGAGATCCAAATACCCGCCTTCCACCACCTCCGCTTCCTTCACTCGTTTCTCATCGTCCACCACCGTGAACTTCTCTTTGTACGACGTCAACCCTTCCGACCCTATTTTCCATCATTTCCAACCAATAAACTCAATAAAAAAACTTAAAAAAAAACTAAATAAATAAACTCTTTTAGTTTTATGCAATTATCTACTGTTTAATAATCAATTATACAAACAAATGATGCTAGTGATTATTCACTCGTAATTATGCAAAGATGAGGACCGTTTTGTTAGTTGTTATTTTTATTATTAAATTAAGTACGCAACCATATGTGTGGGGATGCAATCGGACCGAGCCGAGCTTGTGAGAGTTTGAGATTGGCTCGATTATTATCAAGTCGAGCTCGAGCTTAATTTATAGAGTATATTGATGGTTCATGTGCTTTTTTTTGAGTCTAAACCAGGTTAGTAAATACCAAGTATATATTAAATCATTCTTTAATTTATTACAAAAATAAAATTATACACTTCTAAGACACATAATATATGTAAAATCTATAATTTTATTCGAACAAATAAGTTTCTTTAGATGCTCCTATATTTATCATAATTCATAAGTTTACGTATGAAAATTAAAATTAAAGTCAAACTATTGATTTAAATTATACAAGTTAGCTCATGAGCCTATACTCACGCCTCATGAGCTAACGAGCTGAATATCGTTAAATTTGAGCTAACGAGCTCACGGGCGGCTTAGTTTATTTACAATCCTACAAATGCGGATCTAATAGTTGGTAAATCATGAGTTATATTCCACTTATTTGATACCTGATTTCTCATTTACTTCTAAAATTTCCTACAGATGTAATCTGACTTCGGAAGATAAAATAATATATGTATTATAATTTATTTTTGAAAAAGCGTTGAGAAAAGAACAAACGAAAAACTTTTAAAACTTGTCTCCTCATGATTCTGGATTTAAACGTAGCAGTGGTGTATGTACATACGTACCTGGAGGATAAAAGACCTCGAGGATGGTCCCGACGCCGCCGTCCCCTTGTACGACGTCGGTTTTGCTGAGCAGACCGGGAAGCTCTTCGCCGACGAATTTGGCCAGCTGGAGGCCACCGTAGAGCTTCCACGCATCGCTTGCTGGTACGCTAACCTCTCTCTCATCGGAAACTGTTCCGAACATTTTTTTTTCGTTTTCACGTGTTTCCGGTGGTGGTGAATTGAATGGCGGTGGTGGTGGTCCTGATGGAGGCTATGTAATACGCAAGAGTAGGCTTGCAAAGTAGGCGTATAATTACTTACTGCCAGTGATCACTATATAATCAGTTGCGGAGCCATGCACATGGAAGGTCTGGGGGGACCTTTTAAATTTTAACTAACTAACTATATATATATATATATATATATATATAGGATTTTGTTCAAAATGAAATCACCCTTTCTAGGTGAGACAGTGTGACTATCTTACTTTCCATTGATTTTAAAAAATGAAGAAATGTGATTAATTCAGTTTTTTAATTATTTCCTAATTTTCGCTGATTTTAAGGGTAAGATTGTAATTTTGTAATTCAAATTAGTGGTCCCAGTGTTTTATGGGTTGAAATTGGCACTCACGATTTTGTGGCGGAATTTAAGAACTTGTTTTTTTTGCAAATATTTTTATTTTACAAAGATATTTAGGGTTCTTCTAATGCATAATTAGACATCAAATAATGCATATTTAGTTATTTTGTTGGCACGTTTCTTTAAAATAAGACATAATTGAATATAACGTCGCATATGTAGTTATACTACACCGCATAAATATGTTCAATATAATGTATATTTAGTTATGAAAATGGGATGTTGATTTAGAAATTATAAAAATGGGATGTTACATAATGTCGCATATTTAGTTATTCCACAATGCATAGATAGTTTCTAGATAATACATAGTTAGTTGATTTTGTTGCATAGTTTATGACGTCTTGCATAGTTGGATATATTGTACTACATATTAGTTTTTTTTTACGCTGCATAGATAGTTTTTCGGATAATGCATATTTAGTTGAGTTTTGTTGCATATTTAGTTTTCGAACTCACTGCTCGTTATTTCTCCGTAATATTGCATCGATATTTCTTGTTTTTTCTCCGTAATTTTCGAGTTTTTCACGCTTTTTTTTTATTTGCGTTAATGGAGGAATGATAGAGAGAGAGAGAAAGAGAAAAAGAGACATGAGATTGGGGAAATTGGGAGATGTATGAGTGACAAAAGAGATTTGATTCCATTTTTGTAACTAACTTGTTATGTTATTTTACCCTACTACCCTTATATTGATTAAATTAATATTTTAATATATTTTTTACCCATTAAATCATACTCATTGATTAATAGTGGGGGATGGTTGAGATTAGTCCATTGTGTCTCACCTGAGACATGGTCTCACTGATCCTCCCCCTATATATATATATATATATATATATATATATATATATATATATATATATAGGGGGAGGGTTATATAGACCCCCTTATTATATGTACATAAGACCAAATCTTGACCACACATCTACCAATGGCTATTATTAATTCAGGTTAATGTTAACAAAATAAATGGTAAAGTCAAAATGGGGGCAAATTAGTCCACATAAATAATAGGGAGGTTGACTAAATCTAGTAAATCCCATGAAAATAGGGCAGTTACCCATAATTGGTGTCATTCTTCATTCAATCCACGTTGTTTAATTGATTTCCAAACAAATTTGATTATATGTTTCATTAACTCAATGTGCTAAATCTAGTAAATTAAATGAAATTTCGCCATTTCATTTTTTTTAAAAAAAAAATTGCTTGGTATGGTCAGAATATTGCTTATATGTGCTTAAATACTTGCTTGCATGTATGCAAAATGTTGCTTAGTTATTACTGTGTTTTAAAATCTCACATTAATAATAGTTTGTTTAAGAAAAACTATTATATTATGTAAAAAATTAAAAACTTATACTTATATGGACTCTTATTCATTCATTGACGATTTTTTCAACCCAGAAATTTGCTTGGGTGATACTAAAATGTTGCTTATGTATGCACGAATACTTGCTTGTATGTATTCAAAATTTTGATTACATCCCCATTTGTTTTAACTCAGTACTTTCCTTAGCTATGGCTAAACGTTTGCTTACATGTGCATAACTATACGCTTATGTATATTCTAAATATTACTTAATTATTTAGTTTATTTGATTCAGTTGGGATTGCACATGTGTCACAACAGCGGATTGAAATAATATCGTTTAATCTCCGAATCGTATACTAGAATATGACGAAAATATAACTCCAAAAGAATGAATGAATTTTGATAATATCGACAACAGAATACCATTTAAAAATAATTCTTAATAAATAAAAAAAGTATGTGTTCAAGAATATGTTGTGACTGCTTATTTATTTGTTAAATACTGCTTATTCACATATTACAAATTGCGTATGTGTGGTTATTGTAATGCTTATTACTACTATGTACTCAACTTATTTGTGACTGTTGTAGTATTTTCGAGCAAACATTCTTGCAAAATTTGGTTACTGCAGTCCCATATATTCAATTGCTTATTTGTGTGTAAAGTATTGCTTGTGAAAGGATGTTATGGTGCTTAGAAAGCAATTGAATTATGCTTGCATTACCATCAAAATAATTGATTACAAAACAATTGAATTATGCTTACAAAGCAATTGAATTTTGCTTTCAAGGCAACTAAATTAAGCTTACAAAACATTTGAATTCTGCTTACATTATCTAAAAACCATGAAAATAAATACGACACTAATTAGAAAATATTCCTATATCAACTACGCAAGTACGTCAAAACCAACCATATTTAAAATGACTACTAAAAAACTACAATATTCAACATTTTTAATCAAAGTATGAAACAACAACGTTTCGTTGTGATCATAACTCGATTTAGCAAACTCCTTCGCCAGTCCCAAAATCGACTTCCCCTGCTCGTTCATTACATCTTTTGCCATTTCTAACAGAAAAATCTATCAAAAAAAAGACACTAGTCATTTATATAAAATATTTATTAACAAACAAAACATTTATAAGCATAAGAACTAACAAAGCATAAGCATAATATAAGACATGCATAAGCATAAAACAAACTATAGATAAGCATAACTATCAACAACAATAAGCAGTTGAAAACATCAATAAGTAATCCCCCCCAACCTTAGAAAAAACATGGCAATACTAATTACCCCCTAATTTGAGAGCATAATATAAAATATAGATAAGCATAATATAGAACATACATAAGCATAATTATCAACAACAATAAGCAGTTGAAAGCCTCGTTAATTAAGCACCGAAGACATATAATTAAGTGGTAATGACTGATAATTCATGAAATTGAAAAAATGAAAAATAAATATTAATTACTTAGAATTTACACATATAGAAGCCATCACCAAGCAAGTCTCAGAACCACGAACGGTTTTGTAATGGATTTGTAGTCGAAAAAACGCTGCTAACGGCAACGACTCGATTCTATCGGACTCAAAAAACAAAACCACCAGGCAACGATTGCGCCCCGATCGTGCCCCACTGAACACCCGCCTAATCCTAAAGTCGAGCGTCGATGTCGGTGTCTCATAGCCACTGAGGTCGGGGTGATGGTGCGTAGCCATGCGGAGAGGTCAAGCATCCGGTGGTTTGCAGAGAGAACACGGCGGAGAGGTGAGGCATCTGGTGGTTTACAGAGAGCTCCGAAAATCCATGGAGGAAGAGGATGGCCATTTCTCACGGTAGGGATGAATTTGGGGATGTTTTGCAGAGAGCACACTTGGGAGGAAAAGATATGCAAGATATTAGTGATTCTTAAATTTGATAAACACGTCTCCTTAACCGTTCCTAATTTCTAGCCCACTACCATAAATAAATTTCCTTCCGAAAATTGGTATTAATTAAAATTACCAAAAAGTCCTTATTTTTATAAAGTTATCTATTAAAAAATAGTAAAATTTATTTAATCTCAACGTTTAAAAATTAAATCAATGCCTCAGATTTGGTCTCGTGTACTCACCTAAGATATGTGGACTCACTAGATCCAAATCCTATATATATATATATGTGTGTACATATATCTATTAGTTTTTTTTATTTTAATTGTTTTTTGAAGTTTTATATGATTCGTGATTGAATTCAATGGCGGTGCCAGAACACTTAGCAGAGTGGACTGATACACAAAAATGGGATAGGCCGGATAGAAATCCAAGAAAAATAATACAAATTATAACTATTTTTTTTAATTCTCACTAATTTTTTTTTTAAAAAAAAAAGCTGAGCCAGGGCCCAGGTTGGTCCAGCCGTGTCTCCGCCATTGATTGAATTTAAGATATCAACATATATATATATATATGTTGATTTATCTTATGATAGTTAGTTCAACTTCCTCCTCATTCTATTCATTTTTTTCTTGAAATAAATTAGCCTATTGCAGTCGGGAATCATTGCAAATTAATATTTTCAAAGTAATGATAGACTGTCAATTGTAAGAACTGGATAGCAAATTCAATGATAACACATGGAAGTCGGTTAAACTAGCTTGACAATAGACCTAAGGAAAATGCTCATATCATTTAGGATTGATGATGTTTGCAAGAGAGACATTCAACTATTTAATGTACTGTGATTTGTAATTATGTCGGTTGGGATGGTTATGATATGTTCGTTCAGTGATTGAGAGTGAATACGAGAAGTTTTTAGGATGATTGAGGGATGAAGATTTTGATGTGATGCATTAGGGAAAATATATATTAATAGAGAATATATTGAGAAGAAGAAGAATGTATGTTTGGTTGATGAATGTGGGACGCATGTGATTAGGATATGCTAAACAAACATAGCCTCAATGAATATTAATATTGTATTTGATGTAATATAAATATAGGAAAATTTTTTGAGAAAATGTATGTTTCTACCCATTTAGACTTAAGAAAACACTTTTTTGACCAATTTTTATAAAAATAACTATTCTACCCAATTTTACATGGAAAAGTCAAAAATACCCCTCAACTCTCTCTATCTCTTCTGTTTAAAGTAAAACAAATATCCTCCTCACTTCTTTTCAATTTTTCTTCCTCATTTCTTCATCCCTTCTTCCTACTTTTCTTCCTTCCACAGATTGAAGACGATTGAAGGGTTGTATTTTTCGATTTTTGAAGCCCCAAGAAACGATTGAAGACACATTTTGAACCAAGGTAATGTATTAGTTTAAAATATTTATGTATAAAGATAGAAAATTCGCTTGATTTTCGTAACTAGAAAAAAATTTCGATCTGGAAAGTTTAACGTGGCACTATCGGGCTCGCAACATGGTGCGATCGTGCGAGTTGATCTTTAATCGAGCACGATCGCACCCAGAAAATACCAGGGATCGATCGCGTGCGGCAAAGATGTAGGCACTATCGCACCTAGTGTTTTTAAAGGGGCGATCGCACCCAATTACATGGGTACTATCGTGTCTACATAATGTAGGGCACTATCGCACTAGTATTTCCAGGCACGATCGTGCCCAAGAATTACAGTCTACTATCGCACCTTTTTTATGTAGGGCACTATCGCACCTAGTATTTCCAGGGCACGATCGTGCCTAGAATTATTACCAGGGTACTATCGTCGCCTTACTTTATGTAGTGGCACTATCGCACTGCCCTGTATTTCTTGGATGCGATCGTACCTAGAGAATTACCCGAGGTACTATCGTGCCCTGTATGTAGGGTTTTCAGTGTGCATTCGGTTGATTGCTTATATTTTATTTTGTATCTTTACAGATGAGTGAAAAACATGTAATTGTACATTTTGGTGGGCATTGGGAAGATTGTCAATACAACGGTGGGGATGAAGAATTGTTATTAATTCCATCTGAGGGATTATCATATTCAGAACTATTGGAAGAGATTCATGGTGTTGTTCAAACGGATAGATTGCATTGGGATTGTGTATTGTTTTGTTTAATTGAATCAAAAGAGAATAGAATTATCAAAATGAAAATAAAAAATGATCGCGATGTGAGCTCGATACTATCACGTTCCCAAGTTCCTCATATTTTTGTGATTCTGAAAAAAAAAATAACCAAAATGATTCTACATTTGGAAGAAATGAAACCAGTTTTATGCATCTCATGGCTAGTCAGACTTCATTGGGTAGTTCAATGGTAGAAGGAGGATCATTTCAACCCGGATATGGGTATGGGATGAATTACATGTCATTTCAACCTTGGAATCAACAACATTCATCATTATGGTTTTGGGACTTGGCCAACACCACACATCAACCAATCGGTCTTGCCTCCATTTGTGCCACCTCCACACGAGTCGACCCTAATGCAACAGATATATTACAAGCAGACTTGAGTGAAGATCCGAGGCCTAGTTCAATACCCACTCCGATGCCGAATATAGAACAAGAACATGATAGAGATGAAGATCATAGGTATGATGACGATAGTGATTATGATGATGCTAATGAGAATGATTCATCTGATGGTAATGATCGAGTTTTTGAAGATGAACAACAACGTCATTTATTTTCTGATTTTTGTACATGGATGGAACAATGCAATCAAATGCCTGAAGAGATTGCAGTTCAACGAGGTATTGAGAGGTCATATCCTCGACATCGGGCGGGCGCCATCCGATTGTAATTTTCCAAGTGACATTGGTATTAATGTTGGTGGCCATCAAGTTGATGGCCATGTTCGAAATCGGTTGATTCCAATTGCATCATCTCACGTAGCTCCTCATGTCGAACCCGACTTGTTGGCAACTACGGATAATGTTTTGGGTCTGGGAGCTACATTCATGAGCAAGGATCAAGTAGTAAATACAATAGGTTTGTATCACTTAAGACACCTAAGGTCGAATATCGAGTTGAGAAGTCGATAAGACTCGATACTCAAAATGCAAACATAAAGGGTGTGATTTTAGTGTACGAGCCAGGAGGACAAGACGATATGTGGAGGATAATCAAGTTTCGGGGTCCACATAGTTGTCAGTTGGATTTGAGTCATCATGCACCACGACAATTGCCTTCGAGGATAATTGCGCTTATTTGCACCTAGTTAGTTCACGAGGATCGTATTCTTAACCCGAGAGACATCATTCGGACTTACATCATGATCATGCCTTGGATATCCATTATAATGTAGCATTGCGAGCTAAGTATAAGGCGATTGGGATGATATATGGGAATAACGCTCGGTCATTTCAAATGCTTCCAGATACTTGCACATCTTGCTACCACAAATCCGGGGTCGGTTGTTATATATCAAGTGGATGCCGACAAGAAATTTCAATATGCTTTTTTTTGCATTGGGCGCATCAATTAATGGATTTTCGAGATGCGGTTTTCCTGTTATTGTTGTTGATGGTACACATCTCAAAGGTAAGTACAAAGGTATTTTATTTGTTGCTACATCACAAGATGGTAACGGGCAAATTTTCCCTTTAGCTGTTGGACTTGGTGATAAGGAGAACGATGCGTCTTGGAAGTGGTTTTTGAGACATGTACGTGAGGCATATGGATGCCCACGTGATTTACTGATTGTCTCAGATCAGCATGGGAGCATCGAGAATGCCATAAGATCAGAATTCCCAGAAGCATCCCATGGCCTTTGTTATTATCATTTGCAAAAGAATCTTGCACGTTATGGTAAACATGTAGTCGCAATGTTCTACAATGCTGCATATTGCTATCGTACAGAAGACTTTAATCGGTTCAGAATGAACATATGCATTGCTAGTGAAGAAGGTGCATATAAGAAAGTATTAGACGCTAGATTCCCCAGATGGGCTCGTTCGCAGTGCCCGGTTCGGCGATTTGGCTTTATGACATCAAATGCAGCAGAAAGCTTTAATAACACCCTTCGTTGGGCAAGAAGGTTGCCAGTTTGCTCAGTATTTGAGTGTGTACGTGCAACCATTGAAAGATGGTTTTTCGAACGACGTGGTGAAGCACGGGTTAGAGATCACCAATTAACACAAGCTGCTGCAAATAGACTAGGTACAGAAGTTGAAAAGGGACGTTCTTTGGAAGTTCATGGATTAAATAGTTTAAAATTCAAGGTTAAAGATGGGAACAAAAATTTTGTTGTGGACTTGCTAGACAGGACATGCACATGTCGGGTATTTCAGTTGGACTTGATTCCTTGCTCACATGCATCGGCTGCTATAAGGTATATCATGTTCAATTACTTCAAGATACTTTCAATATCATTATTTTATCACTTGAAGCAAATTGGTAATAATTAATTGATTTTTGAATTTTAGGAAGGCGAATCACGACCTCTATTCATACGTGGCAGATTATTACAAGCAAGAAAACCTTCGACAAATGTATTTGGGTGATGTGTTCCCGATTCCTCATCCTGATGATTGGGAATTACCTGAACACCTGAAGCAAGTTGAAGTTATACCTCCGGATAATCCAAGGCAAAGCGGTCGTCCTCGTCTTTAGAAGAGTGTCGTCAGCATGTGAGTCATCTTCCCGTACACGCAAAGATCAAGTATGCTCTAGGTGTATGCAAACGGGACATAATCGTGTCAAATGCACATCTTTCGTCCCATTGAGTGTCGGTAGTCAAACAGGTAGCACATCAGTTGAGGAACCTATGAGTGATCGTCGACGTAAAGAAAAAAAGTGTAGCATATGTCGTGAGACGGGACACACAAAAAATAAATGTCCACTTAGCCAAATTCATGACATCGTGCAAGAAGACTTGTAATTCAGTTTCTCTCTTATTGTATTAGACTCATAAAAAACTATTTGCATTATTTCCAGCTTCTCTTATTGTAATTCAGTTTCTCTCTTATCATTAGACTTGTAAAAAAGGACCGTTTTCTCTCTTATTGTACTTTTTTTTTTACTTTTTTCCAGCTTTATTATATCATATTATTTTTCACTTTATCTTTATGTAAATGAACCAGATAACAAAATATAGAAATAAAATATAAAAATAATAAGAGTTATAATAATAAAATCTACTACAGTCAATGCTAAAATTTATACATCTTTAATTGGTGACCAAGTGTCACTATCAGTGCTAAATCTATATATAGTCAGCGCTATATGGCAACGATACTCTCCTTGCATAAGATCCTCACTACCACTCAAAATATCAAACTGACGGGAGAATAGACTCTCCACCATCTTAAGAGAAAAGGGCCCGCAACTATGGCCATCTGTCTGTCTGAATGTGAACTTCTCATGAACGAACCTAACAGGCCAAGTGTGTCGCAAAGGCACAATATCTGGCCGCTGCTCCCAGAATCCAGCGTGTATCAACACAGCGGGAAGAATGCGAGTCAAAGGCCGTAGCAAAACAAGTTTCTGCATGAGGATGTTTGTGTCTTGCTTATGGCGGAGGGAGTCATATACCTTGATGCGTTTGTTGCACAACTCAATCTTACACACAACCCAATGCTCTCCCCGATAATTGTGTACAAATATCACCTGATTCACATGATTAAATAATTATATTTATAAATCACATCCGAGTACTAATTTGAATATATAGAAAAAATACTGTAACAGCTGATAAGAGTATTTTCCCCAAATAAATGTCTCCCACCGATCAGTATCCTCGATCAACGTCCACGCCCACCCATCAATATATCTCTGAAGCGGATCCAGGCCAAATACCAAAAAATAAACAATAAGCAATTTGGCCACCTTTAATGCATCTGATGGTGAATGACGAAATGCACCATCAATAAAGTCGCGCTTCAAATCTACCATCTTCACTCTTCGACCTCGATAATAGCGATGAAATAGTCCGTAAGAGGTGGGTCATGCTCATTGATGGATCAAATGTCGTCACGAAATGATAACCCAATCACTAATGCATACTCATTTTGGAGAACCGAATAAAGCGGTCTCCAATACGATACCAATGCTCATCTGGGCTTTGTCCCACCCTATTCACCTCATGGGCAATAAGACTGTGTAAACCGACATTATTGCTGACTCCCTGTATGTCTAGCCACATCAAAAATCCAAAACATCAGTCCGTAAATGACTGAAGCACTCCACCACCAAAAGAAGTCAACTCATCACGTATCGTGCCAATAATAGCCCTCTTACTATATAAATTCAATTTGGCCTTCGTAGTTTGTAAAGCCTCCTCTTCCAAGACCACTTTGAAAACACGATAATAGTGTTATTTTTGTGAATCAATTACATATTACTGATAAGAACAATAACTTCTTGAAAAATTCAACGGGGTACGATAGGGTGCACATAAGGGTACCATAATAATAGAATAGATACTCTTAGTGTACCATATCAATGTCCTGATTGCTGCATTTCAAAACTCTTTATTTCTGTTGTTTAAGTACATAATTCAAATTCAAAATTCATTAATACATCAACAACATTGTTATACATTTCCAAAGGCAAAAACAATTCAACCACACATTATTCTAACGGACCAAAAATAACTAGTTTGTGCCAATGAATTAAATCGGTGATGGTCGATCTGCAAAAATCGTCCAACACGATAGGGTCAGCACATAAGGGGTGCGATAAATGCGGCCCGATAGTACCACTATCGGGCCGCACTATCATTTAAAAGGGTGCGATAGAGTTGCACATAAGGGACGATAGTGCGGCCGAGATAGTGCGTCTTGCTCGGGCCACCCATTTATGTGCGCGACCTATCGCACCCGTTGAACGAGTGCGATAGGGCTGCACATAAATGGGCGGCCCGATAGTACGGCCCGATAGTACCACAATCGGGCCGCCCATTTATGTGCAGCCCTATCGTACCTTATTCAAAGGGGTACAATCGGGCCGTCATGATTTTCTAGCGAGCACGATAGTGCCATGTAGATCACAGGAACGAAAATTTCAACTAAACCCTAAAATCGAAATTCTACAAGAAATACCCATAAATATTCGAAAGACCCAGAACAACGTACAACAATAAACCCACAACAACAATTATCACCTAATATCATAGACGCCCAATCTATTATCCACATCAACAATTAAACAAACAGTTAGAGGGATTCAAAATTGTAAAGCTTCCTTCTCAAAAAAAAAAAAATTGTAAAGCTTTACTTGAAATTAGTAAAGCTTTACTTACGACTTGAACATCGATTACATGAAAAAGAAAAAAGATTTGAAATCTAACATACATACACTTTCGATACAGAATTAAAAAAAAAAATCACAAATACACCAACCTGGTTTGCGTCTCGGACTCCATATCCTCGTAAATGCGCCGTTGCCGTGCGGTCTCCATCTCCTCGCCCGTCGGGTCGCCGTCTCGATCGCCCGTCGGAGTGGCCGTCTCGATTCTTGCCGTCGAAGTCGCCCCGTCATGATCACCGGAGGAAGCTCCACTCTTGTCGTTGCCGTTGCGGTCACCGGCGAGCTCCATTTGTATCGTCTTCTTCGTCTCGTAATATTAATCTCCGACGAGACATTGTCGAAGGTGAGGAAGATGAATGTGGGAACGATAGGGTGCGATTGTGATGTGTGGGTTTTGGACGTTTGGAGAGGTGTGAGGACCATTTATATATTAGGGCACGATTGTGGCTCGCTTTTTTTTTAAATTCAAAGTACTATCGGTAGTCTCTTTAAATTCTATGGCCCGATCGTGCCCAATTTTCATATTTTTCAAGGGTACTATCGGTTTGTATTTTAGAGCACGATCGTCTGCAGTAACTATCCGACCCGTTAGTAAGGGTAATTAAGTCATTGTGGGTAGAAAAGTTAGTTTTTATAAAATTGGGTAGAAAAGTAGTTACACTATCCATAATGGCTAGAAAAAAAATTTTCCCAAAATTTTTTTCCTAACCACTATAGATAACAAAACAACTTTTCTATCCACTTTTATAAAAAAGAACTTTTATACCCAAAATTACTGAATTATCCTTACTAATGGGCTGGGAATTGACTGGCACGATCGTGCCCCATTAAAATATCAAGGGATGACACTATGAGTTATGACACTATCGGGCCATGGAATTTCAAAAGGCCAGGGCACAATCGTGCCTTTGTATATAAGGGTTTTCTTCTTCTCTCTTCTCCCACACACCATCGGTTTCCCCATCGGTCTCCAACAATGTCACGCCGGAGATTAATCTTACGAGATGAAGAAGATGATACGGTGGACCCTCCCCCCCGTGACCGCGACACCGACGACGAGAGACCCTCACCCTATGAACGAGACGGCGGCGACAAGAGATCCTCCACCGGCTGCCGCGATCGAGTTGGCGACTGAGGCTGCAAATACAACTGAGATGGAGCCTCCCCGCGTTCGAATTCGACGACTTTGGTTGCAAATCCGGCGACCCAGGAACCAGATTTTGTAGTTATGAAATTTTTGGATTTTTGTTTGAGTTATTGTTTTTTTTTTCGCAAATCTGGACGCCTGAGATGTAGTTAGGCAATTATGAAATTGTGTGGATTTTTGGTTAGTTAGGCACTTTGGGGATTAGATTTTGGTTGAAATTTGTGTTTCAGTGGCCTTGGAATTTTTGATTTTGATAAGTTTTGTAATTTTAGGGTTTATTAGTTGAATTTTTCGTTCCTGTGATCTACATGGCACTATCGTGCTCGCTAGAAATTCATGACGGCCCGATAGTACCACTATCCGAACGCTTTCGGCCGTCCCATTTATGTGCGACCTATAGTACCTCATTGAAAGGGACGGCCCGATAGTCTTTGCACATAAATAAATAGGTGGCCCGATAGTGCCCAATAGTGGTACTATCGGGCCGTCCCATTATGTGCATCACTATAGTACCTCATTCAAAGGGGACGGCCCGATAGTCTTTGCACATATATAGGCGGCTTTGATAGTGCCCGATAGTGGTACTATCGGGTCCATGTATGTCTTGACCCTATCGTCGTACCTCATTCAAAGTGTCTATCATACCCTCACTATATATTTTGAAGGCCCGATAGTACCATGTTGAAGGCCCGATAGTGCCCCGTTAAACTTTCAGTCTGAATTTTTTTCTAGTTCACGAAAATCAAGCGAATTTTCTATCTTTATACATAAATATTTGTAGAAAATAATACATTACCTTGGTTCAAAATGTATCTTGAATCATTTTTGTAGATTCAAAAATCGAAAAACAAGAGTTTTACTTAATTATAATTTGTAAAAAGAAGAAAAAGATGAAGAAGGAAGGAAGAAAAAATGAAAAATATAGCTGGTATTTGCCCATTTTTTTTTAAACAAGAAAGAGAGAAAGTTGAGGGCATAAATGACTTTTCATTGTAAAAGTGGGCAAAAAAGTTGTTTTTATCAAATTTGGTCAAAAGTAAATATTTGATATTTCGACTTTTGCCCCCATTATCAAATTCGGGTTCCGTCCCTATATATAAGGCACAAGTGTACATGTATTTGATAGGAGTAATTATTTTTCTTTAGTGTAAACAGGAGTTCAATTATTAATGAGTTGTTAAAAGTTGATCATGCTAAATTAATGAGAGAAAAAAGTTATGGTGGCAGCGAATATTGAACATAAGATATCCTCTCCTTAATTAATTACATTTTCCACATTAATTAATTGCGTTGAAATCTGCATATTGCAATTATAGCCACTAAAATTAGTCGTTGCCTTGTCACCTAATTGTGCCTTGAGTTAGTCGCCAATGAAATAAGTCCACATTATATGAATTATTTATCAGAGAATTATTGATCCCTAACTTAATTTTTTTCAGAAAGGGTCCCTAACTTAAATTTGATATATTAAAGTTTTGCCAGGTTGACCGATACGTTCTTTGAAGTTATCATCATAAATATATAGCATGCTCATTGACTTCAAAGATAAAATATATTAATGCTAAATAAGGAGTTAGCCCAGCTCGCCATCACAAAGAACTTAAGAGAAAATGTATATTTTTACCCTTTTTTGTTTAAGAAAACACTTTTTTGACCAAATTTGATAAAAACAACTTTTTTGCCCACTTTTACAATGAAAAGTCATTTATGCCCTCAACTTTCTCTCTTTTCTTGTTTAAAAAAAATGGGCAAATACCAGCTATATTTTTCATTTTTCTTCCTTCCTTCTTCATCTTTTCTTCTTTCTACAAATTATAATTGAGTAAAACTCTTGTTTTTCGATTTTTGAATCTACAAAAAATGATTCAAGATACATTTTGAACCAAGGTAATGTATTATTTTCTACAAATATTTATGTATAAAGATAGAAAATTAAACTTGATTTTAAGTAACTAAAAAAAATTGACTGGAAAGTTTAATCTTGGGGGCTATCGGGCCTTCAACATGGTACTATCGGGCCTTCAAAATATATAGGGAGGGTATGATAGTACACTTTGAATGAGAGTGCGATAGATGATACATGACGGCGATAGTCTCACTATCTCGGACTATCGGGCCGTCTATATATGTCTTGACTATCGGGCCGTCCCTTTGAATGAGTCTTATAGTGATGCACATAAATGGGCGCCCGAAACAATACCACTTATTGGGCACTATCGGACCGCCTATTTATATGCTATCGGCCGTCCCTTTGAATGAGTCTTATATAACGGGAGGCATAAATAAATGGGCTGATAGTCTTCGATAGTGTCTTATCGGGCCGTCATGAATTTCTAGCGAGCACGATAGTGCCATGTAGATCACAGGAACGAAAAATTCAACTAATAAACCCTAAAATTACAAAACTTGTCAAAATCAAAAATTCCAAGGCCATTGAAACACAAATTTCAACCAAAATCTAATCCCCAAATTGCCTAACTAACCAAAAATCCACACAATTTCATAATTGCCTAACTGCATCTCAGGCGTCCAGATTTGCGGGAAAAAAAAACAATAACTCAAACAAAAATCCAAAAATTTCATAACTACAAAATCTGGTTCCTGGGTCGCCGAATTTGCAACCAAAGTCGTCAAATTCGAACGCGGGGAGGCTCCATCTCAGTTGTATTCGCAACCACAGTCGCCGCCTCAGTCGCCAACTCGGTCGCGGCAGCCGGTGGAGGATCTCTTGTCGCCGCCATCTCGTTCATAGGGTGAGGGTCTCTCGTCGTCGGCGTCGCGGTCACGGGGGGAGGGTCCACCGTATCATCTTCTTCATCTCGTAAGATTAATCTCCGGCGTGACATTGTTGGAGACCGATGGGAGACCGATGGTGTGTGGGAGAAGAGAGAAGAAGAAAACCCTTATATACAAAGGCACGATTGTGCCCTGGCCTTTTGAAATTCCATGGCCCGATAGTGTCATAGTGTCATCCCTTGATATTTTAATGGGGCACGATTGTGCCAGTCAATTCCCAGCCCATTAGTAAGGGTAATTCAGTAATTGTGGGTATAAAAGTTCTTTTTTATAAAAATGGATAGAAAAGTTGTTTTGTTATCCATAGTGGTTAGAAAAAAAAATTTCCCAAGAACTTAAAGTCTCTCATGGAATGAAAAATGGAAATTATGGGTTCAAAACCTCCACTCCATTCTGTGGTAAAGTCGCATAGTCAGACTTTGGTGTCATCAATTTGCACGTGATGTCCCATTACACTAAATAACACAACATGTGCATTTATAAATAGTTCTATGCTTAAGTAATTAATAATGGATGATACAGTGAGATGAAAAGGAAAGAAAATGACATGCACATGTAATATCATGTGAAAACACACACACAACATCAATTAGGCAATTAATCTTGATACAACAGCTTCACTAACAGGATTAAAAAAAAAGTCACATTTTATTGGTGGTTAGACTCAAGGTCTCATATACCGCTAGTGCTGTTACTGTTGTAGTTTTTTTGCAAGTAATCAGCAGCAGCTTGCATAATATTAACCAGTGGCTTAATTGAAACAATAGCAGCAGCATTTGCAGCAGCCTCATCTTTCACCTCATACTCTATTGTTGCTCTCGTGATGCACTGATTGTTCGATATTCCGTCTTTCTCTATCACCTCAAATCGGACCCGATACATGGTGAAACCGAGATCCAAATACCCGCCTTCCACCACCTCCGCTTCCTTCACTCGTTTCTCGTCGTCTACCACCGTGAACTTCTCCTTGTACGACGTCAACCCCACCGCCCCTGTTTTCCACCATTTCCAAGTTCCAACAATTTAAAAAAAAAACTATTTAATAATCAATTATACAAACATATAACTGATAAATTTCAGATCTATGATATTATTATCCCATTAATAGTTAGCAAATCACGAGACTCACAACTTATAACGAAAAAAGGCGTTTGGAAAAAAAAAAAAAAGAACAGAAACTAAAAATTTCTAAAACTCGTCTTTACGAAATTCTGGATTTAAACGTAGATAGAAGAAACCTGGCGGAAAAAAGAGCTCGAGGACGGTTCCGACGCCGCCGTCGCCTTGTACGAGGTCGATTTTGTGGATGAGACCGGGAAGCGCTTGGCGGACGACATCGGCGAGTTGGAGGCTGCCGTACACTTTCCACGCTTCACTTGCTGGTACGCTAACCTCTTTCTCCTCGGAGACTGTTCCAAACATTTTTTTTGATTAATTTGTTCCTGGTAGGGGTGGTGGTGGATCGGAGGAGGAGATGCCAATTAATCACCACTATAGTCTGAATCTCGTGTTCCGTATGCGATAGTGTAAGCGTGTATTAAATAGCAGTAACTATTAGTTGGACTTTGATGGTGGCTGATAACCACTTTTTTATTCCAAGTTGATTTTTTTTTTTTTTTTTGAGAACCCTATTCCAAGTTGATTAATGCTACATTAATAAGACAAATTATGGTGGCAGCGAACAGGGAACATAAGATACCTTTTGGTGGAGTTCGTGAGTTCTAACTTCTAATCCACAATCCATTGTATTGTCTCCGGTCATATACGAATTGGTTAAGATTTATTGGGTATATATTGAATAGTATATGTATGTTCGACATAAAGATAAACTATTATCATATTTAAAAAGTCAAACATAATTGTTCTCTTTCTTGTGGAGATCTAGTTGTATGCATTGGCGTAGTTAGGGGGGGGAACATGGCCCTTGGCCCCCCTCTTTTAAAAAAAAAAAAAATTTAGTAAGTAAATTTTTAAAAATA
This sequence comes from Rehmannia glutinosa, assembly GCA_016081115.2. Lineage (NCBI taxonomy): Eukaryota > Viridiplantae > Streptophyta > Magnoliopsida > Lamiales > Orobanchaceae > Rehmannia > Rehmannia glutinosa. The sequence continues at coordinate 21,528 of JABTTQ020001654.1, read as the reverse complement.
TTTTAAATTTAGTTAAAATTTATACGGTTTTTTTATACGGCTCACCCCACTTTCATGTATCGGTCCACCCCGTTATAGGTTTCTGGCTACGCCATTGGTTGTATGTCAGCATACCCTACTATAACACCGATCGATCGTCGTCTTGTCTTATGACATACGGTTTAGTGATAGGTCGCAATGAGGACATGAGATTTCGTTGTGGATGATTGTCAAGTGTAATAAGATAAACACGAGTTGTTGGTATTTTAGATGCAAATACACTTGTCAATCACCCACAGTTGTGGAATAGGAAATGGAACATGAGATGGAATGCGAAATTTGATTCCAGCGATGAGAGATCGGAGTTACTGTTCTCAATAATAGTCAGACGTATAAGCTGAAAACTAGATTTAAAAAAAAAAGGAATACCCACCCTTTAATTAATATCATTTCCACATTAAACAAATTAGGTCTTCATTATTTGTTATATATATCAGAGCTGACTCAGCTGAGAATCTCTGTTAACTAACTTAATTTAATTTGCTATTAAAAGATTTGCCAGATATTCCGATTCGTTCTTTGGACTTATCACCATACATTTATGATTTATATAATATGCTCCTTTGCTGCAAAGATAAAAAAATATATTTGCTTTGGAGTCATCAATTTGTTGGAATTTCTTGCCGAAATAAATGGATTTCGGATTCTGCGAGGTAGGGTGTCTTCAAGGCCGGCATAACATAGGATGAACTCCATTAAGAATTTCTTTGCTCCCACTGCCCCGCCTCTAGAATTTTGTGGAGGAGGTGAATTGCGGTCATGGTCCTGAACTGCTTTAGACGGAGTCACTACTAGAGCCGTCAAAATGGGTCAGGCCCGTCTCGCCCCACCTAAGGAAGGGGGCGGGTTAGGTGTTTAGAGGCCCGCCAAAATGCGGGCCTAGACGAGCTAGCCCATCGCATACCGCAAGCTTGGCGGGTTGGGCCGGTTGACTAGCCCGCCAGAAGTAAAAAAGAAAAAATGAGAAAAAAATATAAGAAGAAATAGAAAAAAAAATAGTATAATTGATATTTTATATTTTTATCTCTTATAAAAATGTATGTAATATTTTTAAAATATGTATTTGTCATCTATTATTTTATTTAACTCATTAAAATTTATAATATGCAAGAAAAATATTTTTTTTAATTTTTTTTTAAACTTTTTTATTTTTTGTGCGGGCCGACGGGTTGGGTTGGGCCAGTATATTTCTAGCCCGCCATAATGATGGGTCGGATGGTCCTGCCCCGCCAACATGCGGGCTTTTTCAGCCCGCGGACTAGTCTGCGCCATAAATTTTTTTTAACTCTTTTGAGTTTGGTGTCTTTTTTTTCTTCAACTCATACAAAAATTTAAATAAAGAAAGGCCCAAACCTTAAGACAATAAGAGCACCCTAGGACCAAACCTTACCTCTTCATCAAGAGTCATTTTTTTTAATGTACTGTTAATTGGTTAATTGTTTTTTATCAAACATGTTTTTTATTTTTGTGTTTTTTATTATAGCATCTAATAGTAATCGACAACATTTTTATATTTTCTATGGTTATTATTGTAATTAGTTTTACAGTTGATTTTTCAGTCCTTGGTTTAGAGTAATATTTTAAAATTAAAAAAATGATTACACTATAAGGCCCATTTTCATAATCTCGCCTAGAGCCCAATGAAGCACATGTCCGACCCTCCCATTGGGATCAAAAGAAAGGAATGGCATAAAGATGTAATATCATGTCAAAACACACACACTCACATCATCATCAATGCATTATTAGTGTTATTGAAGGTCTCAGAGTCAGCTGCTGGTGCTGTTACTTGTTATTGTTGTAGTTTTTTTGCAAGTAATCAGCAGCAGTTTGCAAAAGAGTAACCAGTGGCTGAATTGAAACTATAGCAGCAGCATTGGCAGCAGCCTCTTCATTCACCTCATACTCTATTGTTGCTCGCGTGATGCACTGGTTCTCCGATCCGTCCTTCTCTATTACTTCAAACCGGACCCGGTACATGGTGAAACCGAGATCCAAATACCCGCCTTCCACCACCTCTGCTACCTTCACTCGTTTCTCGTCATCCACCACCGTGAACTTCTCCTTGTATGACTTCAACCTTTCCGTCCCTATCCAACCAATAAACTATTAGTTTAAATTATACACGCTAGCTCACGAGCTCATTAACGAGTCTGTTTACGAGTTAATAAGCCAAATATTGTTAATTAAGTTTGAGCTAACTTGGTTTATTTGCAGTCCGAATTCAATAGTTGGTAAATCATGAGTAATATTCTGCTTATTTGATCTAATTTCTCATTTACTCATAAAATCCCTCAGGACGGAAAACTTTAGAACTTTTTTTTTTAAATTCGGTCATGTTAGTGCAGAGACTCAAATCCGGGCCTCTTCACTGAAAATTTAGGATTTTAATATAGCAGATGGTGTGTATAGTATATACACATATACCTGGAGCTGGAGCATAAAAGATCTCGATTATGGTTCCGACGCCGCCGTCCCCTTGAACAATGTCGATTTTGCTTGCCATACCGGGAAGCTTTTCGGCGACGAATTTGGAGAGTTGGAGGCTGCCGTACAGCTTCCACGCTTCGCTTGCTGGTACGCTAACCTCTCTCTCATCCGAAACTGTTCCAAACATTTTTGTTTTCCTTTTCACTTGTTTCCGGTACGGGTGGTGGAGATGCCAATTAATAACCACTATAGTCTCTATATATGATAATGCGCCGGAGACGAGTGTGTACTGATTTCGTGTTCGGTATGCGCTAGCTAATAGAGTAATTAAGCGTGTACTAAATAGCCGTAACTAACTATTGGTTTGGACTTGGATGGAGGCTAATTAATTATGACGTTTTTGATTCCAACTTGATTCATGTTAAATTAATAAGTAAAAAATACATCACCATGCATTTGTATCGTATGCTTCTTATGCTACAAAGATACAAGTATACTATTTGGTTTGGAGTGACCAATTTCAACCACCGACCTTAGCTCAGTTGGTAGAGCGGAGGACTGTAGTTTGAAATGGCAGATAATCCTTAGGTCGCTGGTTCGAATCCGGCAGGTCGGATTTTTTTTGTTTCTCTCCTTTTTTTTTTTTTTAATTTAAAACAGTTTACGGGGTGCTGTTTGATTCATCAATTGAACAACTTTCCAACTGATAAATTTATTAAACCAATTTGTCTTGTTAAAAAAGATTGATGAGATTTTTTTTTGAAAACAAAAATTTAGTTAGGATTTATATGATTTTGTTTTTGGTTTTATATCCGGTCCACTTTACTTTTTTCTAATGGCTCACCCTATTAATGTGATCTGGCTCCGACATTGACACTTACCATATTAATTTTAAAATATAAATCAAGCATGAATTGTGAATTTTTAATGTGATAGGTGGTTATATACATGAAAACCATCTGGGAATTGGAGTATGAGATAAAAAACGAATTTTGGATATAAGATCTCATCCAATTCTAAGCAAGACTTGTTCAACACCGAGGATTTGAAGGAATCTAAAGTACGTGATTGGTTTTACTAAAACCACATTATTGACACCATATATATGGGAAACTTACACTAGTTTCCCGGACACGCCAAGATCCCAACCCATACGCTAATGTACAATACCTTTTGGTTGAATGATGATAATGTACCCATTAATTTTCATTTCATTTTCTTAAATCTTATCATTATCATGTGACACAAAATATGTTCTATTATCACGTTTGTTTGATGGATTGACGCGAATATACGATATCAAGGAAATTGATGGAAAAGGCATCCCACCCTATAGTAGGATATGGTATCACTAAATGAGCATGATAAATATTTTTCGGAGGAACCGGGCCTTGTCCTTTTCTTTTATGCCCAACCATTAGGAAAACTACTATTTTTCAAGAGGAATATTAAAATACATTTAATCGGAAAAACCAAACAAAACAATGTGCTTGATTAATAACTAAAAGTGGTTGATATCCCCAGCATAAACCCCAATCAAACAAGCCCTAGGGGTTTATGATATCGAGGGATATATCCCACATCCATGCGGACGGATCTATACACCCCTTAAATCTTGTTATTCCAGTCTTTTGAATTAACACAAAATGAAATTTGTACATTCAATATTTCGCCGTCCTATTTAAACTAGGTAACTTTTTTTTTTTTTGAGAGAAGATTTAAACTAGGTAACTTAATACTCTATAATGTACAAATAATTAATTTATCAAATCAAAAATTAAAATTCTTTATATTTTTTATACTGTTTTATTTAATAAGTTTGTCATTGTCAAAATATCAAAATTTTATTATTCATCAAATTATCTAATTATTTCATTAAAAATAAATTAATGCGGGGAGTACTTGAAAAGCGTAGAATAGCGAACAGTGGGTTTTTCAGCTTTCAGGAATATTGGTTGTAGAACAACTCTCGTTTTTCGCCTTCACTTCTAAGGTACTCGTTCAAACCTCTGATTTTCGTGTTCCTCGATCAGTTTCAGTGATTCAATTATTTTTATTTATTTCGATTCATATTTAAATTTCGTACCGTATGCAGATTACTAGCATTAGTTTAATTATCTGAAAATTATCTCTCATTTTTGTTTCTGTTACGTTGAGCTTGGGACGATTTAGTGAAAATCGAGTAGTTCGTTATTTGATCTCTGTTTCTCTCTATGTGTGTATATATATGTGTTTGTGTAAGTACATGTATGTATATATAATATATTGCGATCCTCTCTCTTTCTGTATGGAAATTTCTGGCAATTTCCGGTGATTTCTATAAATAACCTTAAGAATAAAGATCAATCGTAGCGGTGTTGTTGGGGTTGCTGGAGGCTTGCGCATATGAGCTATTGAATTTATCATTCAAAGTGCTATTTGATTTTTACTTCAGTTGTGATTTTTAATTCACTGGTGTTTAAATTAAAATAGTTGTTTCAGAGTTTTTCAGGAGCAATTTCTTAAAACATGAGTGACAATGTGATGGATAAAGTCAACCAATTAGGGGAGCGCTTGAAGATTGGAGGCTCCGAAGTTGGGCAAAAGATCAGTGCTGGTATGAGATCAATGAGTTTCAAGATGAAGGAATTATTCCAAGGCGGAAACCAGGCAGACAATCTCATTGAGGAAGCCACAGCTGAGACGCTGGACGAGCCTGATTGGGATGTGAATCTCGAACTCTGTGATATGATCAACCGTAACAGGGTCAATAGTGTGGAGTTGATAAGGGGAATAAAGAAAAGAATAATGTTGAAGAGCCCTAGGATTCAGTACTTGGCCCTGATATTGCTCGAAACTTTTGTAATGAATTGCGAGAAGGCGTTCTCTGAGGTTGCAGCTGAGAGGGTGCTGGATGAGATGGTGAGGTTGATTGATGACCCTCAGACTGTGGTCAATAATCGGAACAAGGCTTTAATGCTGATCGAATCATGGGGAGAGTCTACGAATGAGTTGCGCTACTTACCCGTTTATGAACAAACTTACAAGGTAATCTTTCATTATGAGTGGGCCTAATTTCCTTTTCTGATGTATTACTGTTTGAATTATTGTTTGCTTTATGCATGTTAGATTAATTTGAATTTTATTACTTGTGCATGATGTTAAACAAAAACTTCTTATGTTAAATTTATTACAAGTGTTTTCCATAATTTCTTGTGGAATTTATAATTGGAGTAGGGGTAACTTACATGTACAAGTCAGGTGATTAATTTGGTTCTTTTGAATTATACATGGTGCTAATATACACCTGCTGATATGTTATTTCATACAAACATTTTCGTTTGTTATATATGATATGGGAATTTATAATTGGAGGGCGAGTAGCATTTCTAAATATCTGTTATAATTTTTATTAGCGAAATATTTGAGAAATTGCCATAACTTATGCAATTTGGCTAATTCAAATGATTCCCTTATTACATTGGACTAGATGAATTATGGTTCTTGCAAACCTTCATTTGAATGTCACTTTTAGGCAGCAGATACGAAGTTTAGGCAAAGTGTGTGTATAACGTTGTTTATGTCAGATATCGCTATAGTATACTGTAAATAATTATTGGTCTATATGTCTTGAACTTCTGATTAAACCTGTTTTTGACTAATTTTCCCCTTGCAGAGTCTGAAATCAAGGGGAATACGGTTCCCTCGTCGCGATAATGATAGTGTTGCTTCTTTATTTACTCCTCCAAGATCAGTGACAGCTTCTGAATCAAATGCCACTCTTCCCCACCAACTCCATCATGAAATCCCTGCACAAAGGTTTTCAGCTGAGCAAACAAAGGAAGCATTTGATGTGGCAAGGAATAGTATAGAGCTTCTAAGCACTGTATTATCCTCTTCCCCGCAGCAAGATGCTCTTCAGGTAGGGATGTAAACGATCCGAGCCGAGCCGAGCTTTAACCTATTTACCAAATGTTTGTTCAATTTTATACGAGTTCAAGCTCGAGCCGAGCTCTCTTCAGATTTTAAAAACTTGTTCGTGTTCATTTGTTAAAATTATTTAGTGTTTGAATTTGTTCGTGAACGTGTCCTATTCGAGTTCTTGTGTGTTCGTGAACATTGAATAATTTTGTTCGCGAACAAACAATCAAGCAAAATTCCTTTGATGAGTTCATGTTCGTGAACTAATTCAAGTTTAATTCGTATGTTAATGATAAATTTTTAATATTGTAACTTTAAATCTATTTCGTATTATGTAGAATCATAATACAATACTATTATAAATATACATGTTTAACTTTTCAATATTTATATTTACTTATATGTAAAATTTCAATTTAAAAATTAAGCTACATGAGCTTGTTCATGAACATTTTATAAACGAACACTAAACAAGCTTGTTCACGAGTTATTAATGAACGAGTGTATAATTATTCAAGTGTTGCTCGTTTATTAGACGAGCCCTAAAATTTATACATTATATGCTCGTTAACTAAATAAACGAACGTTATCCGAGCTTGTTCACGAGTTGTTTGTCAAATGCTCTGTTGATTTACAGGCTTATAGCCCTATCTTCAGGTACTTATATATCTGATGTCAAATACATATACCATTTGAAATGTCTCCTTCTCTCGGTTGTAGATGGGAGCTCGTTGAACTGGGAGATTGCTTTACTCTGTTCTCATTTCCATGCACAAATGTTGCTCATGATCCTATTTGAATACAAATGCATGTGCTTGGTCTATTCTAGTCCTCTGACATCCTTGTAGGCATTTCACATCTTTTGAATGTTCTAAGGGACTGAAAATCTAAAATGGCCCTCATAAAGTTTAGTTCCTTCGGTAGTTTTCTTATATAAAATCTGGTATAACGGTTAGTTTGATCAAGTTTAATGCATATATAACAATTACTGTGGCATTCTGGAAATATGAGCCGTTTTGTTCTGCTCCGCTGACATTAATTTTGATATGGTGTGCAGGACGACTTGACCATCACGCTTTTCCATCAGTGTCGCAAGTCCCAATACACCGTTCAGAGAATAATTGAAACAGCTGGAAATAACGACGCCCTGCTTTTTGAAGCACTGAATTTGAACGATGAAATTCAAAATGTCGTATCCAAGTACGAAGACATGAAGAAACCTTTGATGGTGCCTCAGGGACCAGAGCCGGCTATGATACCTGTTGCTGTCGAACCTGACGAGTCACCTCGTGTAGGGAAAGGAGAAGCTCTGATCAGAAAACCATCCAATGCTCAGACTGGAATTCATGGAGGCAACAATGAAGACATGATGGATGGTCTTGATGATATGATTTTTGGTAAGAAATCGGGTAGCACATCGAACGCAGACCAGGGTACGAAGAAAAAGCAGCCACCCAAAAATGATCTCATTACTTTTTGAATAGAAGAATCCACTTGATATGTAGAAACTCATAAGGCGTCTGACGTTCTTGATGCCAGGCCAGTGTTTATATATCTTCTTCTTATTGTTTTATTTTTTTAGTAATTTTGATTCATAAATCATAATAGGAGGAACCACATTCCGCATTGCATCTCTCTTTATGGGGTTGATGTTATAACACAGTATCCTATTTATGGATGGTGGCATTTTTGTTAACTTTACATGTGTGTGTGTTTTTTTTTCCTTTGAGAATTACATGTGGTTAGAGTTTGGAATACATGTCTCTTATTTGGACCTCGTCTTGTTTTATCCTCTTGACTAATTAGTTTCCCCAGAGTAATTAACAAAGGTTTTGTGATGGTTATTTGAGACTATGAAATACTTGGAAATCTCAAGATTTTCTATTTGGTCCCTTTCTTTCCACATTCGAACTCGTGAGCTAGGGGCAGTTAAAGAATAGCTTAAAGGATATGATTTGGGCTACCTATACCAACGAGATGCATTTTCTTTTTGCCCATTACATAAAAACTTTAAGCGTGCTTGGCTGGGTAGACATGGGATGGGTGACCCCTAGGAATTTTCGAGTGCGCGTGAGTGAGGACAAAACGCGCTAGAAAAGACTATGTTGGTTTTGAGGATAATCCGAGTTTTGAGGTCCAACATTTTCTATTTCCCTTTCCTATTCCACACTGGCCCGAGCTAGGGGGCATATTGGGCACCCTTCCTTTTTGTTTTTTAAAATTAATATTATTGAGAAATTACAAAAAAATAGAATTTATATTAGTTTATATTTTTGTTTTCTATCCGGCCCACCCCACTTTCCCATATTGGTCCACTCCAATGTTGTGTGCTGATTCTTCCATTACTAATCCATATTGTATGCATCTATACTGGATGGATGTCACGTGTACAAGATGATATCATTATTGTATACAAAGAAACAATGACTCGGGTTCGATCCTGATCAACACACATTCAAATGGTGAACACCCACTTGAGCTAAAAGTTCATAGTTGTCTTAATTGTTTGTTACACAAGGTTCCTAAAATTTTGTTTATCCTTTGTTTTTGCCTCTTTCTATTCATTTGTCTCCGCTTTATTTATTCATCGCTGAATGTAAATAGATTCCTCGAGGTCTTCAAAAATCAAAACTGAATGATTAGTGGAAGATGTGTAGGGCGTTGTTTATTCTCACAAAGTTTATAATGTGTAGACAAGTAAGGAGCCTGTCTTGTTATTAAAAACAAAAGGCAAAAACTTGCGTGAGACGGAGCTCTTATACAAAGTTTTAAAGGTTTTTTTTTCAGATTTTATTTTTCTTAGGGTTTATATTTGTTTTTTTTAGGGTTTATTTTGTTTCTTGGGTTTATTTTTAATTGATTTGAGTTTTTAGGATTTTTAGTTTTTTTTTTAGGGTTTATTTTTTATTTTTGTTTTTTTTTTTTTTTTCTTCATGGTTCATGTTTTTAGGGTTGACTTTTGTTTCTTTATGGTTCATTATTATTTTTAAATTTATTTTCAAGTAAGAAGAGGAGCGCCTGTCTTGTTATTAAAAACAAAAAAATTGGTGGGTTCTGAATGGCTGTGTCATTTGGTCAAAAAGGGACGTGCCATGCATTATTTCTCAAATTCCCCCTGTTGAGTGTTGACCCATCCATTTTAACGCTTGTCGTTGAGGAATGGGATTTTATGATAGAAGTTGTTGGTATGTAAACGCGAGTAATGGGTAATGAACGGTCTCCACGTTGAATTATAAAAATAGTAATAGTAGTAAGCTGCCAAATAGCAGACACACAAGCAATCAGCAGCCATTAATTAAGTGTTGTTACCTTAATTCCCACTGATTCCGCCTTAATTCCTACTTTGGGAGATTTTCCATGTTCCACATCAATCTATGATGATGAAAATGATGCCTGATGGTGTGGTCTAAATGATACAACTCCTAGAATTTACGGGGAACATATTTCATGTTCCAAATTTGTGTTCCACTTTCTATTCCATTCATTCAGATGAAATGTCTAAACATGAGTTGTAGATAGTTTAAAGGTAAATTTATATGCATCATTGGGACAAATGGAACACCGAATTTACAATATACTATTATAAAAAAATAATTTGTGATACCACCCTTAAAATTTCATATAACTAAAAAAATGGCTCCACCTTTGATATATTATAGACGCTCCCTTTGTGGTTTGAATTTTACTTAACAAATACCCAATATTGGAAATACAATTTGTGAAATAGAAACAAATTAATATCAAGAGTATTTTTCTTTTAATTAACTCTTATTTAAAATTTTGAAAAACAGCTTCCTATAATGTGAATTCAAGTCCAATGTGCTAATTATTATCTTGTTTTATAATATTAAGATAATTCAGTTCGAAGTGAAAATTTGTTCTTTAAATTTATTTTTTATGCAACAAACAAACGGAGTCAGTCCATAAGCCATCATATAAAACCTTTTGTTTTCCTTTTTCTTTTTCAGCAATAATTGGGAATACACTACTCAATAATCCACTAGAGATTTGGACCATAAATAACATATCTTGCAAGAAATCCCAAGAAAAAAGGGTGAAAAAAGAGGAATATAAAAAAAGAAAAGAAAAGGAAAAGACAGTAAAAAAATATAGTCCCAGTAAAAATATATGTCCAGTCTGTCAAGTGTCAACTATATAAGCGCGCACACACGCACACGACATATAGGAAAACACGCATTATATTCTGCCAAAATTCAATTCAAATACAGAGTACATGGAATATATAACACCATAGTCATCTTCTTCTACAACAAACAGAGAGATACAGAGAGATTGAGAGAGACAGAGAGAGAGATACAATTCTTTGAGGTATAATCATTTTTTACCATTCTTGAAAATATATGTCTGATTTTAAGCAAATATGCCATTGTTAGGAGCATTAATGATTCTTGAAATATATTTATGTATGGAAATCCATTGTTCTTAACTGCACAAAATCAGTGAAATATATATGCTATTTTAAATAGCATTTATGATCCTTAATTTGCATTTAGCAAGTAAAATTATGTTCTTTTGACTGATCATTAAATTTCCTTTTTTTTTCTATATGGCCAAAGATACTAATAATTAAGAATGGGATTTTGATACATTTTTGGATTTTGAGTATCTTGAATGCTTTAAAGATGTTGATTTCAACTTATCCAATTATGTTTTGACTTTGATTTGGACTGTCTTGAAGAAGCATTATCATTGGAGCCCTTAAGTTTTTTTGCAATTTGATGAAACTTAAGAGTCCCTTATTCTATTCTCGTACCCGTGTTATATCGTATCTGTGTCCCATAACCATATCAGTGCTTCATATAATATGAGTGAGTGAATAATGAAATTTGTATGCACAACATAGAATTCAACACAATTGTTGCTATTTTTTTTTTCCAGGGCCAATTTGTAAAACTTTTTTAAGTGTTGGGAGTCTTTTAGAATGGCATTTCAGCCAAGCAGATCAGATCTATCAGCAGCATCTGATGTGCTGGATTCACAGAATGGGAAGCCACCACTGCCTCCTCAACCGCGCGTCACGTTTGCTCGACGAACTTCCTCTGGCCGATATGTCAGCTACTCGAGGGACGATCTTGATAGCGAACTCGGTAGCAGCGATTTTCTCAACTACACGGTGCAAATGCCGCCAACACCCGATAACCAGCCTAGTAACCCTGTCTCACAGAAGGTCGAAGAGCAATACGTCTCTAGTTCGCTCTTCACCGGTGGATTCAACAGCATAACGCGCGCTCATTTGATGGATAAAGTCATCGACTCGGACTCCAACCATCCCCAAATGGCGGGCGTGAAAGGATCATCTTGTGCGGTCAACGGATGTGATGGCAAGGTGATGAGTGATGAGAGGGGGAACGATATTCTCCCGTGCGAGTGTGATTTCAAGATATGCCGGGATTGTTATGTGGATGTCCTCAAAACCGGGGACGGGATTTGTCCCGGGTGTAAGGATCAGTATAAGACTACTGATTTGAATGAGGCAATGGAAAATTGGCGGTCTTCACTACCTCAGCTACCACCGCCATCAGGGATGTCGAAATTAGATAGGAGATTGTCGTTGATGAAGTCGACTAAGTCGTTGCTGATGAGGAGCCAGACGGGAGATTTTGATCACAATAACTGGCTGTTTGAGACGAAGGGCACGTACGGTTATGGAAATGCGATATGGCCGAAGGAGGGGGGGTTCGAAAATGGGAAGGATGATGATGACATTTATGAGCCTGCTGAGTTTATGAACAAACCATGGAGGCCACTTACTCGAAAGTTAAAAATTCCAGCTGCCATCATCAGCCCGTACCGGTAAAAAAAACCTCACTACAAGAAAAAATCAATTTAGTTGTGAACTGTTGGTAAATACCTACAGTACTGTCAGTAATTTGTCGGTATTGTTTAGGGGAAAATAATAATTTTTATTCTGTAGGTATTACGTAGGTAAATATAAAATTTAGTGACAAAATCATTTCTGTTGTATATACTTGCAGGCTTCTAATCGTTATACGGATGGTTGTTCTCGGGCTTTTCTTGACATGGAGAATCCGCCATCCCAACAACGACGCGGTATGGCTTTGGGGGATGTCTGTAGTTTGTGAGATATGGTTCACATTTTCTTGGATCCTCGACCAGCTACCGAAGCTCTGTCCTATAAATCGAGCCACTGATCTTAACGTTTTGAAAGATAAATTTGAAACGCCTAATCCGAGCAATCCTACAGGAAAATCTGATCTCCCCGGGATAGATGTCTTTGTCTCAACTGCAGATCCCGAAAAAGAGCCGCCTCTTGTCACTGCTAACACCATACTGTCTATACTAGCAGCTGATTACCCTGTCGAGAAGCTAGCGTGCTACGTTTCTGACGACGGAGGGGCACTCTTGACATTTGAGGCCATGGCAGAAGCAGCTAGTTTCGCGAATATATGGGTCCCGTTTTGTCGGAAACATAGCATCGAGCCTAGGAATCCGGAATCTTACTTCAATTTGAAGAAAGATCCTTACAAGAACAAGGTTCTTAGTGACTTTGTCAAAGACCGGAGACGAGTGAAGCGTGAGTACGATGAGTTTAAGGTTCGGATTAATGGCTTGCCGGAGTCGATTAGACGCCGGTCCGACGCGTATCATGCTAGGGAAGAACTAACAGCCATGAAGGAACAGAGAATGAGAATGGAAGATGAAGCTATTGAGGTTGTGAAGATAAAGAAAGCTACATGGATGGCAGATGGGACCCATTGGCCTGGTACTTGGTTGAATCCTGCAGCTGAACACTCAAAGGGTGATCATGCTGGAATAATACAGGTAATAATAACACACACAAACTGATTTATTTACATATGTATACTTAGAAAAAGTGATTGTTAGCTTTTGGCAGGAAAATGAGTAGTGGTTTATTTATGAGTCTGCATAATTTTGAGGGATAATTACACAAAAACCCCTGAGGTTCGGGCTAATTGCAAAAAAAATCTTACGAGTCTGCATAATTTTGAGTGATAATTACATAAAAACCCTGAGGTTCGGGCTAATTACAAAAAAATCTCACGAGTCTGCATGATTTTGAGGAATAATTACTTAAAAACCCCTGAGGTTCGGGCTACTTACCAAAAAAATCTTACGAGTCATAATTTTTGGGGGATAATTACATAAAAACCCCTGAGGTCCGGCTAATTACAAAATAAATTAGAGATTTTTCAAAATTACATATAACCCCTTAAATTTAAAATAAAATCAAACTTGAGGGTTTTTTTTGTAATTTTGAAACATCTCTGTATTTTTTTGTAATTAGCTCAAACCTTAGGGGTGTTTTTGTAATTATCCCAAATTTTAATGAGAATCTAAAAGCAGGGGAGTGGTCCCTTAGATTTCTACTGCTGCTTTTGGTTTGACTTGTACACACAAATAAATAAAGTACTTATACGACTTATTCACCAAAACTCTCTTTCAACTTATTCAGCTTTTAGCTTATATTTGCAAATACTACCAACTTCGGATTCTCAACTACTTTATGCTCGCTTCCTTTAAAAGCAGAAGTTTTTGCAAAACACTCCCTCTATATGTAATTATTTGATGATGCAGGTGATGTTGAAACCTCCCAGTGATGAACCACTTTGTGGCATTGGTGAAGAGTATAGGATGATAGACCTGACAAATGTCGATATTCGTCTGCCAATGCTCGTCTACGTTTCTCGTGAGAAGCGTCCTGGCTATGATCACAATAAGAAAGCAGGCGCCATGAATGCTCTCGTTCGAGCTTCTGCGATCATGTCTAACGGTCCTTTCATTCTCAACCTCGACTGTGACCACTACATATATAACTCCCAAGCCATGCGCGAGGGAATGTGTTTCATGATGGACAGAGGTGGCGATAGAATCTGCTACGTTCAGTTCCCGCAGAGATTTGAGGGTATCGATCCGTCTGACCGTTATGCAAATAGGAATACCGTGTTTTTTGATGGAAATATGCGAGCTCTTGATGGGCTACAAGGTCCCGTTTATGTCGGGACAGGATGTCTCTTTAGGCGAATCGCATTGTACGGTTTTGATCCGCCTCGTTCGAAAGAACATAGCTCCGGCTTTTGTGGATGTTGCTTTGGCCGTCGTAAAAAGCACTCCACAGTTGCTAACACCCCGGAAGAAAATAGAGCCTTGAGAATGAGTGATCCCGATGACGACGAAGAAATCAATCTTTCGCTCGCTCCGAAAATGTTTGGCAACTCAAACCTACTTATTGATTCTATTCCGGTGGCCGAGTTTCAGGGTCGCCCTCTGGCCGATCATCCGTCCGTCAAGAACGGACGGCCTCCGGGCGCCCTCACCATACCCCGTGACATTCTTGATGCATCGACTGTCGCGGAAGCAATAAGTGTCATTTCGTGTTGGTATGAGGATAAGACTGAGTGGGGCCAGCGCGTCGGGTGGATTTACGGGTCGGTAACGGAAGATGTCGTCACGGGATATAGGATGCACAACAGGGGATGGAAATCAGTTTACTGTGTGACGAAACGCGACGCCTTCCGTGGGACCGCGCCTATCAATCTCACGGATCGGCTCCATCAGGTCCTCCGATGGGCTACCGGTTCGGTCGAGATATTCTTCTCGCGGAACAACGCTTTTCTAGCGAGTTCGAGGATGAAGGTTTTGCAAAGGATTGCGTACCTCAATGTTGGAATCTACCCTTTTACATCGGTTTTCTTGATCGTTTACTGCTTTTTACCAGCGCTCTCTCTGTTCTCGGGCCAGTTTATCGTCCAAACCCTCAACGTCACTTTCTTAGCCTACCTCCTGACTATTACTCTAACACTATGCGCTCTTGCTGTGCTCGAGGTCAAATGGTCCGGCATTGAGCTCGAAGAATGGTGGAGAAACGAACAATTCTGGTTGATCGGAGGGACTAGTGCCCACTTGGCTGCTGTGTTTCAAGGCCTGCTAAAAGTCGTAGCCGGAGTCGAAATCTCATTCACATTGACATCAAAATCAGCAGGGGACGACGACGACGACGAGTTTGCTGATCTGTATATAGTAAAATGGACATCACTCATGATCCCTCCCATTGTGATCATAATGGTGAATTTGATCGCTATCGCGGTTGGTGTTAGCCGCACGATTTACAGTGTTATACCGCAATGGAGCCGTCTGTTGGGTGGAGTTTTCTTCAGTTTTTGGGTTCTTGCACATCTTTACCCGTTCGCGAAAGGGCTCATGGGAAGAAGAGGGAGAACACCTACTATTGTGTATGTATGGTCTGGACTTATTGCAATCACCATATCGCTTTTATGGGTGGCGATAAATCCCCCGGCCGGTAATAACCAGATTGGCGGCTCGTTTCAGTTTCCGTAGTAGGAGATAATATTGTTGAGATACTATATATGAGGTATTCAAATTCTTTTCTTCAAACTGCTTGTGAATTTGGCAGATGAAGTAATTTGGTACATCCATTAGAGAGTTTTTCAATTTGTTTTTCTTGAACTTTAGACAAACTGCATAGAGGAACAATATATATTTTTCTGTCATGTTGACAGAATTTATTCTTTGATTTGTTTTATTTTTCATTTTGAATTAGGTGTTCACATGAAATGAGGAAACTGTTAATGGATTCAAGTTCACATTTTTTGTTATCTATATAATCTTGATTCAGCTACATTTGACAAGCTTGAGGGTTTATATATTGATGCTTTTGACTAGTTAGTACTAATACTAATTAGGGAGTGATTGTCAGCTTTTGGTTGGGAAAAAGTAGTTTTTAGTGTTTGGAAATGCCAAGTTATTTTACTGATTTTGCATAATTTAATCATAATCTGAAGGCAAGGGAGATAGGTACTTCAGATTTCTGATTCTGCTTCTGATTTGACTTTTACAAACAAATAAGCACATTTACAGCTTATTCGCCAAACACTCTTAACTTTTGATTCTCAACTTCTAATTTTATTTGCAAACACTGCCAACTTCTGGTTCTCGACTACTTTTAGCTTTTGCTATAATAAATCACTTCTTCCAAATTTAGACGCGTTTGCAAACACTCCCTTAGTATCATATTGTTTTGGCAAGGGTTTTAGTTCACCAAAGTGATGTTAATTTTGTAAGAAGGGATCATATATATGGTGTTCCCCAAAGAAAAAGAATGTTCACCTATTTTAGATTCCCACATCTTCAAAAAAAAAAAAAAAAGACAAAAAAACTCCTATTTCATGCAAGAGGGATGAGCATTAGTTGTTACAACATCAAGAATGCATGTTCGAGCTATAATATCAATTTATTGCCAGTAGAAAACTGCTGATTTTCAGGCTAGAGTATTATCTGTTAATTGCTGCACCAATTTTCACCATGATGACTTTGTTACTTGTTCTAATGGCATTCATCTCATCATCTCTTGCCACAAATCTTACAATGGAAAACACAGACATTTTAATTGCCACTCAAGAAATGCAGAAAGCTAATTATTTCACATTTGTCATGCTCATCAACATGGCCCCTTCTGACATGATTCAAAATGGCATCACTTTCTTGATGCCTAATGACAGAGCCCTGTCCAAAACCGACATGTCCGAAACGTCGGTGGTCGATTTCCTGCTCCGACACTCGATCCCTTCGCCTCTGCTCGTCGATCACCTCTACCACTTCCCGACCGGGTCGATGGTCCCGTCGTCGAAGCCCGGGTTCATGTTTAGGGTTACTAATAATGGGAGGAAGCAATTTTTCCTATGTTAGAGTTATTAGTCCTAATATTTGTACCAAAGGGTCTTTTATAAGGTGTCATGGCATAGATGGAGCTGTGGAACCTGTAATTATTCCTACTTGTTTTAACGGTACAGGTCCGTGGGTGGGGCCCGCACCATCACCGGCGGCGGCGTTGGCCGGTGGCTCTATCGTCACAGCCCCGGCGCCACCGTCTGTAGTTAGTCCTCCTAAGTCAAGTTCTTCTTCCCAGTTGGAACATGGGAGGGTTGTTGATTTGATATTTACATTTTTTATGTTAGGAGTGATGGAATTATGGTTTTGTGTGTAGTTTTTTTTTTTGGGTTCAAAGTTCGGTCCCGTTATTGCAGGTACTCGAACCCGGACCTCTTCATTGCGAGTAAAAAATGTTGATAGAGGAGAATTGTGTATCCATTAATTGAACCAAACTCAAAATGTTGTTTGTTGCTAATTAATTGCACGTGTATATCATCATTTACCAACTTTTCTTTCTTACACTTCACCTACCAAATTAGGCATGCAAATGTCTTGTTTTTTAGATGAATTTTGCGTCTAGATACGAAATGACAATTACTTAACTAAATTCTTCTGGCCGTCGAGTTTTACTATATTTAACAATCACAGGAAAAGTCATGAGGTTAAAACCGAGGTAATCAAAAGTTTGTTCAAGTAGTTATGGATGCAGCAGTATTCCTAATCCAAATGAAACAAAATGTTTTAAGAGATAATTATAAAAAATATTCGTGCAGTTTAAAGAAAAAAAACCCACTTGGTACAAATCTTTCAAAATTACAAAGACCCCCTTAATATTTGTTTCAATTGTACAAATGGCACCTAAGGAGTAGAGCTGGCAATAAGTCTGGTCGGGCCGTCAAGTCGAGTGATGAAATCGGGACAATCGGAATTTTGTCAACCCGTCATTTTGTATAGCTCAGGCCAACTCATTAGCAATATTTAGACATGATTTTTTTCGAGCTTCAGGCCGTTTGGGTCGGGTCAGATTAGGCGCGGTACTCTAAAAATGAAACTGAATCCAGTTTTATGTATCGGCTGGTTAGGCCAATTTTCCTAATTATACTAAAGATGAAGTATTGGTTAGGTAAAACATAAATCTCAACAGGTATTTATAATATTTAACGATTACTGGTGTTTTTTTGTAATTAGGTGAATTCTCATGGTATTTTTTGTAAATATTTGGTTTTTATAATACACTAGTAAACTTATTTAATTTCTTGGAGTAAACTAGTACTTGTCAATTGTCACTATCCCCAATTTTTTTGGACAAAATATGTGAATTAAAGTGATAGGGATGTGAAGTGCAAAGTCCAATTTGTAAGGTGAAAGATACTAATTACAAGCTATAAAGTTGAATGAAAAAACAATTTGCATTTCTTAATTTGTACTTATGTTCCATCCCAAATAGATACGTGAGATGTCTATCTACTTTTGCACCCACCAAATTAAATCAAGGAAAACCACAACCACCTAATTAGTAACTCACCTTTTTTTTTTTGTCTTAGTTTAATAATTCGGTCTTGCATAGTAGGGACTTGAACTCGAAGCTCTTCATAATACCCGTTGGTAGTTAATTAAAAATTCACTTTACCAAGCCCCCCGAGGCACAGCCGAATGGTGAAGTGAGGACAAGCAATCTGCTCTATTCCCTTACTGCGTGGGTTCGATTCCAGGCAGGAGCAGATTTATCTGCTCTTGTCTTGTCAGTCCAATCTGGCAGGGGATAGTTGGACCTGGCCTGACAATTCTAACCATTCTAATTTGTACATCCCGCGATTTATCCCGATGGCGGTTTGCGGGGGCCCTGTCATCCCGGACTAGTCGGGCGTAAGTTCGGAACCCGGTTATAAAAAAAAAAAAAAAAAATCACTTTACCAAACCAAGTTTTTCAAGTTAGTTGCAAGTTGCACCACCTCCCAAGCTAAACTCCATTAGTGGGCAATTAGAAAGATAAAGTAAAATTAGAAACACAATTAATACACGTGCCATTGGTTTCTCTCTTCCGCCATACTCTCTATTAAAAAAGATTAATACCATTATCAAATTTCAAGGCTACATATTTTTATATATCAAGGGCTCAAATATTCAAATCATTGTAAATCTTTTACAAACTACAACACGTTTATCTAAAAGAAACGTCAGACCACCTACTGAAATTGCAAAATACTTTAAAAAATTAATTAGATGGAACCCAGCTGTGCCGTGGACTCTATCAAAATTTCTTACAAGTTACAACCCGTATAAAAATTGGGATAACAATTCCTATCACGACACGAATCATACTTGAAGATAGTGATAGAAACTCAAATACGAATACGACTAACATGAATTTATCAGTTTGTCTTAAAACATAATGTCTTGAATTTTATTTAATTTTTGATGTATTTTGAACATAACCAAAAATTGACCCTTAACCAGGGGTCGATGCTTGTAGTGTGACGTTGGGGGCTTTAGCCACCCCCAAAAAAATTCCCAAAATTCTCATTATTCTATATGTATTTTATATTTAACTATTATTTTTTTATTTAAATATTTGTATTTTGGCAAAAACTCATGTAGGACCGTCCTACGGGTCAGGACTTGTAAGACGGATCCCTCACCGACCCGCTACCCAGACCCGCCCAATTTAGTTTATTTTTCCAGATTCTTTTTTCCAGCATTTTGTTGCCTTTTTAATTTTTACTTAGGGTTTTCTTCTTCACATTTTTTTTCTTCTCTTCTCTGGTTTTCTTCTCTTTTCTTCTTCTTGCTTCTTCTTCTTCTTCTATGTTCTTCTTCAAGGCTTATTCTTCATCTCCAAGACGCAAATCCGGTGGTTCTTATTCTCGTTTTCTTCTTCTTGCTTGCTTATTCTTCTATGTTCTTCTCTTTTTCGACTGGTTCTATGATTATCGATTCCCAATATACTCGTTGAGACGCGCACTCTGATGGTTTTACTCGTGGCTGAAGTGTCTATCCATCATTTGAAGTTTTCAGGTTTGTAAATTGGTTTTTATATTTTCTGCAGAAATTTCAGCTTTGTAAATTAATTTTATATTTTCTGCAAAAAAATTGCACTATTTTCTGTAAATATTTTTTGGCTATTTGTTGAGTTGTGTATTGGACTTTCTATTTAACTGCATTTTTGTTAAATTTGTAGTTAGATACTGACTGAAATTGTGAACATTGTTAGAAATACTTAAAATACGTATTGTCGTTATAGTACAAATCAGAATATTGATGCTTAAAAGTATCGAAATTGTCATAAAAATATCATAGATCATCGCCTTAAAATATCGCTTTATGTTATTGTATTTCACCATTGAACATATATTTATATGACTACATGTATTTCAACATTGAATTTTTGTTGAACTGCATATTTGATTGTTTTGTTGTTAGATGGTAACTAAAATTGTTAGATTTATTGATATGTGTGTTTCAGAATTTTGCTTTAAAAGTATCAGAAATTGTCTCAAAAGTATCAAAAATTACCTTAAAAGTTCAGTTTTTTCATATTTGTAGATGACATGACATAAATTGTTGGTGTACAGGAGATACAGTGGAAGAGGAAAGGAAGAGACAACCCAGAAAAAGGGACTGCAAAGGACTCTAGAAAAAATTGATGTAAAAGAAAGAATTTCGGTGAAGGAAGTAGCAATAGTCGTGATTGGAAAAGAATATTGCATTTAAGAGTGTGTTTTTTGTTAACAAACTATTGTCATTTGAGATTCTTTTATCATTTGTATGTTGTTGAAATTCATGTATTGATACAAAGTCATTTGAAATTGCAGTTTAACATTAGAGTTATTGTATTACTATTTACAGACCCAAAATGCTCATTTGGATTAAAAGTATCATTTTTAATGCTGAGAAGTATCAAAAATTGGGTAAAAAGTATCATCTAACAAAATGAGCATTGCTTTGTGAAGTGATTTTTGAAGTTCTTGTATTGGAAGTAAAAGTATCACTTTTAATCTTTGAGAAGAATTCGTAATAACATAAAAACTATTACTTTTTTATATCGTAGTATTGTGCATTTTTTTGGAATATATAATATATGAAAGTGTTATTGTTCATTTTAAAAGTATCATACTTAATGCTAAAAGTGTCAATATTTGGTGAAAAATATCACTTTTGATGTTTACAATATTTAAAATATAAAAGTATCACAAAAATTCTAAAAGATTTCATATTTATTCATTAAAAGATCACCCTGCGATATTTATGGCTTTGCTAGAGATAAAAGGAGAGAAAAATAAAGATCTATTAGAGGGGACCATTCAGAAGAGGAGAGAGAAAAAGAAATCAACTTTAAAGATCCCACAACTAGTGGACAAAGTCTTTGGGGTAAAAGGAGAGAAAAAAATCTATTGGAGGTGACAATTGAGAAGAGGAGAGAAAAAGAAATCGCTTTTAGAGATTTCACAATTAGCTGATTGGGACAGGCGGATTTTTTTGTTTGTTTAT